>PISX010029873.1:0-10927 GCA_004024625.1 Mellivora capensis | reverse complement strand
GTAAATAAGTGTAAAGTATTTGTTAAATTAGGCCTATTTGACATGTAAATTGTTAAATTAGGCCTATTTGACATGTAAATTTCATGAGAACTATTGTTGTATATGTAATACTAAGCCTTCTTTATATTGCATTTTTAGATTGTGGCACCTGTGGATGAAGTCCGTTCTCCCTATGCAAGAAATGTCCCCTCATAGTCAGGCTTTTGCCATCTTGATGTCTTTGTAACATGGCAACACTCTCCTCCTGAATCAGAGAAATTAAGATGGGTGAACAATGGTTGTAGATTAAATGAACAGTCAGGGCTGTGGGAAACCCAAGACACCTGCTTGGTTCTTCCCAGCTCTCTGGCAAACCCCATTTTTTGGTTTTTGGATTTCTTCACCCACCCTAGTGCATTTAAGATGACTCAAATTATGAATAGACATTGATGGAAAAATTTCCATAATTTTGCAAAAATACTTTACCAGCAATAATCCTGGAACATAATCCATAGTCCTATAAAACTGGTTTTGTTCCCAGACCTCCTTCTGGACCTTTTGAACACCTGCAGCTGGACTTCATTCAGCTGCCCCTTATTATGGATTATGAATATGTCCTTTTTATTGTATGTGGTTTTCCAGATGGTTTGAAGTTTTCCCCTGCTGCAAAACTGATGTCCTCTTGGTAGCTAAGAAACTGTTAGAAAATGTGTTTTTCACTTGGTATACCTTTCCTAGTCTCCAGTGATGGAAGAACCCACCTTCACCAAGCAAATCATATGAACTTTAATGAAAACCTTGCGAACTTCTTGGAATTATCATTGTCCCTATCATCCTTAGTCTTCAGTAAGGTTGAGAGAACTAATGGAATCCTTAAACTTAAAACCTCTTAACTTGTCAAAACAACTGGACTTCCCTAACCTAAGATATCCTTTTGATTTTGCTGACTGTTAAAGGTACCCTTTTGGGAAACATAAACTCATTCCATATTAGATAGTTACCAACATACCAATGTCTATTGGAATACAGCTTTCTGCTGATGCTTTATTATTTCATGCTAATATAACTGGCTGAGTAAGTCTTTAATGTCTTATGCTTAAGCCTATCAACAATAGGTTAAAGAAGCCTCCCCAGATTCCAATTCAAAGGATCTTGCTGGTCACAGTGTGGAGGCTGGTGATTGGGTATTCTGGAAATATTATTAGACCAAAACAGCCCTTGAGCCTCGTTGGAAGGGACTTTGCCAAGTGTCCCCGACCATGGATATTGCTGCAAAATTAGAAGGCATTGAGTCTTGGATACACATCTCACAACTGAAGAAGGCTCCACCTGATATCTGGTCCTGTGTAGACCCTGGAGACCTCGGAAACAAATTGCAAGGAAGAGAGGTACCTGACATTCAGGTAAACTGCTTCTTCCCAAGACAGGGAATCAAGACTTCATACTATAAACATGAAATACTTTCTCCCACTTTTCTTTTCCTTTACTTTGTCATTGTCCTGGAAAGACCACCCTCATTCATACCACCCAGGCCATTGCTAAGAGGGGATAACCTTTCAGATTGTTGGATTTATCATCAAAGATTCTGATCTATCCATGATGCTGGAGATCCAACCTCTTATTCTCCCTGTGCCCAATTTCTCTTCTTTTCCTAATGTCACTGCAAAATACAATCAGTCACCCTTAGAAGTCTTCTACTAACTTCAACTTTTATGGCCAGAACAGCCAGTGCCTTGTTTTTCCCTTTCTCTGATAGTAACTATACTTACCCAATGTGTGAACTAGACTAACACTATCTTGGACAAATCCACTATGATGACCATTCCATGATCTGAAGGCTTCTTGAGCCTAGCACCCTCCCCATTTTTTATTTCTGTCTAACCACACACTTAAGTACAGTCTTGGGGCATAACATCCTTGATCTGTTCTGGAGATAGGACTGTGATTTTCAAATATTTCCTCCTGGGTGGTCCCCCAGCACATAATCCCCAACTCTTAGGACTACATTTAGCATGCCTGCACTCCCTACACCATCTGGTAAAAAAGGGAGTGCATTGGCATTGGGTAGAGGAACATCAAGCTACCTTTGACCAAGCTAAGATATTAGTTGCTCGAGCACAGGCTTCTGGTCATGGAATGATCCTTGACCTCGTATCCTTGGACCCTAGATGTATTATACAAGATTAGATGAATTGGACATTATGGCAGGAACAGCATGGTAAGTTAACTCCATTGGGCTTTTGGTCACAACACTGGCAGAGGGCAGAAATCTAATATTCTCCTACTGAACAAGTGTTGAGTCAATAAGACCCTTTAGTAAATGGAGCCCTTAATGACTGCTCTTATGGTAAATGTCTGGACTGGTTTGCCTATAAAGGAGTGGATGGATGGGATGTTTGCAAGACCAGCACCTGTCATAGCACAAGCCTCTATGAGGCTTACTTACAACAATGGAGTGTTCTTTCCACCAGTCCATTGGGAGATGAATTACATGCTATGTTTGGGTCCATAGACTATGAAACCTTTAATGTCCCCCCCAGCATCTTATGGAGACCCCCCCATAAGTAAAGGAAGACACATACCCTATTCCTAAAGATGCTTGGTATATAGATGGCTCTAGTAGAGAAAATCCTAGTCATTGGACTGCAGTAGCAATCCAACCCAGGACTGATACTATGTGGTTTGAGACTGGGGGGGAGGGGTAATAAAAACAGCCAATGGACTGAATTGAGGGCTGCCTGAATGGAATAATTCCATATGAACTTTGACTCCTTACCCTCTGCAAAGACAGTTGGGCTGTCTATAAGGGTTTGACAACCTGGGAAACCAATTTTAACTCCTAATAAACTCTTGGCTGAAAACTGCATGTCTCCCTGTGGGAGAAAAGCAATGTTACTTGGGGACAGTCTGAGCCTGGTCTTGTGAAAGCAGAGTTCAGATTTCACAGTGTAATCCAAATCCATGAATGTCCTGATGTTAACTGGAACCCTAGGAGGACTTGTGAGAAGATTCTGCTTTCCCCAAAATGTAGGAAACACCAAGAGAACCATTCTGGATGGACTTACCTGGAACATCTGCTTAGGAAAGAGAAAAGAAAGATAGAACTTCTCCTGGGAAAGGGGAGAGTTTATCAGGAAGGTGACGAGTAATAAGATACTAAGTAATCACTCCTCTGAGGTTAGGATTATTGTTAAGGATGAAGGGAGGGAGAAGGGATAAAAAGATAAAATTTCTCCTAGGTTTCTGAATTGTACTAAATATGAACAAGAAAAATACTTAGTATTGTACTAAATACTAAATGTACTAAATCCTTAGTATAGTTCAGAAACCTAGATTAAGCTTAATATCATACACGTTTGCAAAGAAATCATACTAAGGGAAACAGTTGGGGGGAAATAACCATGTAGGGTTAGAGGTAGGAAATAGAATGCTGAGTCAAGTTTTTTAAAAAGTTAATAGAGTAGAGTTTTAGTTAGGAGTCCCTGATATCTGAATATCAAATAGCTTTCCTCTAATTACAAGTTTTATGCTATCCTCTGATAACCACTTTTGAAAAAATACATTTTTAAAAAAATCTCAACAAAGATTAACTGAAATGTCCCTTGAAACAGGCTCTTGGTTCCAAGAGCCCACTCAGAGGACTAAGTTCAAAGCTAATCAGATGGGTGGGCTTGGAGTCAAGAAAGGGGGGATGCCAGCAGAGGGATCATTTGGCCAAGGCCTCATACTCATAAGCATCCTCAGATTTACACATTAAATATTTCCTTGAACTGACATTGTACCATTTTTCATGGACAGGAATGAAAATAGTCATGTCCCAACTTTTTTTAAAAGATTTTATTTACTTATTAGACAGAGATAGACACAGTGAGAGAGGGAACACAAGCAAAAGGAGTCGGAGAGGGAGAAGCAGGCTCCCCACCAAGCAGGGAGCCCGATGAGGGGCTTGATTCCAGGACTCTGGGATCAGGACCTGGGCCAAAGGCAGACGCTTAACGACTGAGCCACCCAGGTGCCCCAATGTCCCAACTTTTAAATTGTGATCAATCAGAGGCCATCACCACCTATAGATTAGCAACATCTAATAAGATGTTTAAAATTCTGTAATCCTGTATTTAGTACACTAATAATGCTTTGCATTTCTTAAGTGTGATCTTTTAAGACTCTTCAAATTTTTGTTATACTGTGTGACTTGGGTACTTCTGTATTCAGCCACAATTAACCCATCTTCTCCCTTGAACAGTAAGGCCAAGACATCTGAACACTGCATTTCCAAATTTTCCTTGCCAACAGAGCTGCAGTTAGTCTTTGTCAATGGAAGGCACCCTTGCTTGGATCCAAGGCAGGAAGAAGTCATGCCACTTATGGCTTTGGCAGTGTAAGAGGAGCCCAGTTAATGAGGCTCACACAGCATTACCTACTTCCTCCTTTCCTGACTGAACTTGACTGGGAGAGTAACTGTGACCAGGGGTGGTTTCTGAAAACAACTCAAAAATAAGAATTTAGGGGACACCTGGGGGACTCAGTTGGTTAAGCCACTGCCTTCGGCTCAGGTCATGATCCCAGGTTCCTGGGATCAAGTCCTGCATCGGGCTCCTGGTCCAGCAGGGATACTTCTCTCTCTGCCTCTGCCTGCCACTCTGCCTGCTTATGCTCTCTCTATGACAAATAAATAAATAAAATCTTTTTTAAAATCTTAAAAACAAACAAACAACAAGAGTTTAGGGCGCCTCAGTGACTCAGTCGTTAAGCGTCTGCCTTTGGCTCAAGTCATGGGAGCCTGCTTCTCCCTCTCCAGCTTCTCCGTGCTTGTGTTCCCTCTCTCAATATTCCTCTCTCTGTCAAATAAATAAATAAAACCTTTAAAAAATAAAAATGAGAATTTAGAATTGGTTTTCAGACCTAAAAAGAAGCATAACCCTAGATGATGAGTGCTGATAAATTTGCTAAACTTGAACACAATGATTGCTTCATTTGTACTGAAACACGGTTGACAGGTGATAACTTTTTATTGTCTGTAGTGAAGAATCTACTGAAGTCAAAATATGGGATACCTAATTGTCTCTACTGACCATTTTGATGGGATTGAAGGCTACACTAACTGTAGGCTGTGATGGTTACCTCCACTGAATTGCAGGATTTACAAAAACAAAATGAAAGACTCACGGATTTAAATTTTTTGAACCAAAAATTTCAGTAATGCCCCTAAAAGAAGCCTTATTTCTTACAAATACAGTGATGAGAGAGCCAAAAATCAGACCCCAACTTTGATCCTTTTAGAGACAGAATTAAAATATAAGATGAACTCACATCTTCGCCACATCTCTCATGTGCAAGGGGGCAGGGCGGTGCTGATCAGCAAGTAATAGAACTCTGTGGATTCAAATGGGTTAATTCAGGTGGATCTTTGTAAATACAAGAACCTTGAATCTCTACAGCTCTCTGAGAACCCCTCTGTTTGAGGAGGTTAGCCCTTTCTTGATTAAAGACACTGAGATCTCACCTGAGAAAGTTAGCTTGTAGAAGAATGCCCATTCGCCTCAAGTTATAACCATAATCATCCCAAACCCATAACTAGATGCAGATGCTAGAATGACCCAAAGGGACAACTGTAAAGTCTAAATTTGGATTTATTGCTCATATACCAAAACAGTTGCAAAAAGTAGATAACTTGTATTGGCAGAAACCTTTGGAACATGTATGGAAATGAATTCTAAAGGTACTACATCAAGAAGGTCAGAACAAGAATCAAAAATGTATATGGGTGCACATAAAAATTCCAGATTTCATGTATGTAAGGGGAGAAACTACAAGCTTGGGGCATCTGGGTGACTCAGTCAATTAAGCATCTGACCGACTCAGGTCAGGATCTCAGAGTCCTGGCAACAAGCCCCCAGAGGAGAGTCTGTTTGCCCATCTCTCCCTCCCCCTGCTCTCTCTCTCTCTCTCAAATAAATAAATAAAATCTTTTTTAAAAATGGAAGCCTAAGATCAAATAATAACAAAGAATCTGGTGACATTTTGGTTTTAAAACTGATGCAAATTTTGTGCACAACTTCATAGAAATTTCTTAAAAACTTAAAGATAATGTTCAAGACAACCCTTACAGTTTGATTTCTCTATTTCATCTGAAAATACATATTTTCTTTTTTTAAGATTTTATTTCTTTGAGCAAGAGGAGAGAGACAGCAGGGGGAAGGGCGAAGGGAGGCATAATCTCCAAGAAACCCCACACTGAGCAGGATCCAACCTGGGGCTGGATCTCTCCACCCTGAGATCATAACCTGAGCCAAACCAAGAGTCAGAAGTTTAACCGACTGAGCCACCCAGGCGCCCTGAAAATACATCTTTTCTCTATATATACTAATACATATCCACATTTTTACACAAAAATTTTAATGCATCTGCTCATTTTCCTATAGCATTCAGATGAACCATGCTTATTTATTTTATTCGATCCATCACAATAGCTCCGGGAAAATATGCTATAGAAGGAAAGATGGGGAAATCAGTGAGGACGGGGGCAGCCTTCGCTGCAACTTATGAGGCTTTAGGTGCGGGGCCTAACAACCCCCACTGCCCCACTCCAAGCCGCCCACAGGCGCCGGCACATTCAGGAACTGTTGTGGAAAAGCTGCTGAATAACTTTTCTCCCACTTTTGGCTCAAATCAATAGCATGAAAACGGAAGCAATTTTTCGACTTCCCTCCTCCTTACGAGGATCCCTACCGGATGCAGTAACGTAACACCGCCGGCGAGGGTCGGGTGAGCAGAAGTTAACAAGAGAAAGGAAGGGAGAAGAGCGGGGCAGTGAAAAACACGGGGTGACTCTCAGAAAGAATGCGGAAAAGAGCCCGCCACACTCCTTAGAGTGGGCAGGAAACCTGCCCTAACAGCAGACGGGGTAGAGGGAGGGGCTTAATGCCAAGCCAAGCCTCCGAGCTCTCCAAGCACTCCTAGTTTAGTCTCTCAGTACCCTCCTCCCAAAGCCCTTCCCATTCTTTTTTTCTTTTCCTTTCCTCCTCTCTCTCTCCCTCCCTCTCCATCTCCTTCTCTTTCTCTCTAATAGACCTGACGTTTTGTGAGCCTGAGTGTGAAGGGTTACCCAAATACAGTGTAACGTTCAAGATTCCCAGGAGGCGCGCCAGGGTGGCTCAGTGGGTTGGGCGTCTGCCTTCCGCCCCCGTCATGATTCCAGGGTCCTAGGATCGAGCCCCGCGTCTGGCTCTCTGCTCAGCAGGAGGCCTGCTTGCCCCCTCTCTCTGCCTACTTGTGATCTCTCTCTGTCAAATAAATAAAAATCCTAAAAAAAAAAAAAAAAAAAAATCTTTAAAAAAAAAAGGTTCCCAGGAGAATCATGCCGCCCCCGCCCCATCCCAGAAATTCTGGAGCTGTCTACTGCGACGAAGGAAAACTGCGCATCCTGAAGGAAGGCAGACTTTTCTCCTTGTCCCCAAATCTGCTCCTCCGCAATTGGCCCCTTGGTGACGGCTCCTCCCGGCCCTCACAGGTTCCTCCTCGGGGTCATCCTCCCGAGTCCGCGTGGACCACGGGCCTGACTGGAGGCCCCCACAGAATGGCAGGAGCCTAGACACCGGTTGGGAGGATGCCAGATTCGCCGGGCGTCTGGGTCCGCGCCCACAACTGCGTCCTAACGCCGCGGGGCGGCTCCGAGGCCTCTCCTGTCCCCGCGCTGCCCGCGCCCCCAGCCGCGCTCAGCCCTCCTTCCTGCCCCGCTGACCTGGCGGCTCCGGGGTCGGCTAGGTCGGGAAAGCGCCACCCCCACCCTGGCCCCAAGTCCGCCGTAACTGCCAGCTCTGCTGCCCTCGCACCCACCACTCGCTCGGAGGGACCCTCCTTCCGCCTCAGCGGCCCAGCTCGGAATCAACCACCTCTGCAAAACGCAGGAGAAAAGCTTGGGTATACGGTAAAACGTCTTTACGAAATAATGCCTCAAAACCAATGAAACTTTTAGCCACTTAATTTTATAGATGACCTTGGGACATTGTTATGGAACAAATGAAGGTGACTTAAAACTGGAGAGTTAAATAAACTTCAACAGAAGAATTCAGGGAAGTAAAGTTGGGGAGCACTAGGCAGAGGCGGCGCGGAAGCACCGCGCCAGGCGCGGGCTCAGGTGCGGGGCAGTTCCGCCCCGACCGTCGGGTGTTCCGCGCCCGGGCTGACTCAGACCAAAGCGTCCGGCCCCAAGTGTGCCCCCAGTCAGGAGCCGCAGCGGTTTCCTGCCCCGGTTGTTGGAACAGCGTCCCCGCCCGTCCCGTGACAGTATTCTGATCTTTGTGAACACGAGGCACACTTTTACCTTCGTGGGCCCCCTGACCCATAAAACAAAAAACATGTATTTTATGTGTGCATTGCTTTTAAGAAAATATATTAATGTTAAGTATTATACATTTTCTTTGACCTAAAATTTAATTTTTTTCTTCTGGTTTTAAGACATTAAAACACGGGCCACTGGGTAGTTCAGTTGGTTAAGGGTGTGCCTTTCGCTCAGGTCATGATCCCAGGGTCCAGGGATGGAGACCCACATTAGGCTCCTTGCTCACTGGGGAGTCTGATTCTCTCTCCCTCTCCTTCTGTGCTTGCGTGCTCTCAAATAAATAAATAAAATCTTTTTAAAAATAAAAAAAATAAGAGAAATTAAAACAATTTCCTGGGACCATGAAAGTATTGTGGGGCTCTATGCATTTTGCCTAATGGAAAAGTCAGGCCAGCTTGTTCTTTTTTTCTTTTTCTTTTGAGATTTTTATTTATTTGTCAAAGAGAGAGAGAAAGGGAGAGAGCATAAGCAGGGAGAGTGGTAGGAGGGAGAGAAGCAGGCTCCACGCTGAGCAAGGAGCTGGGATCTCAGGACTCTGGGAACAGGACCTGAGCCAAAGGCAGTCGCTTAACCCACTGAGCAACCCAGGCCTCCCAGGCCCACTTGCTCTGCTATTGAGTCCTCTAAGGGGCAGCTGGGGCTCAGTCTCAAGAGGTGGTGAATTCTAAACCTGCTCCAAATGAGATTCTCCTTCTCCCATCACAACTTCCACAGTTGTTGTTCCAAGAGATGAGGCCAAGGATCCAACAATTGCCCAGCTATAGGGTTTTATGCAGCCTTCTAAGAGTCTATATTTTTGTGTAAATAAGCAAATCTCCCAAGATGAAAACTATTCCTCCTCAGGTAATCCTGCTAACATTAAAACAGTAAAAACAATAACTTCTTTCATTGCAGCAAGTCATACAAATAAAAGAAAAATGAATCTATTTGTTTTACTCTACTCAAAACTCTTCTGACACCATATGTGTGGGTTTTCCACACCAAGCAATTCTCAAAATTTCAGGACACTGTCACACAATTCAATTCAGTTTTAACAGTCTATGCTTGCGGTAGGCAAGATCTCACAAATTAAAGGCTCAGTGCCACTAAACTGCCCCTACTTTTTGTTTTAATATTTTATTTATTTATGAGAGAGAGATAGCAACAGAGGGAACACAAGCACAGGAGAGCAGTAGAGGGAGAACCAGGCTCTCAACTGAGCCCAGAGCCTGATATGGGGCTCGATTCCAGGACTCTGGGATCATGACCTGAGCCAAATTCAGGTGCTTAGCCGACTGAGCCACGCAGGCGCCCCTAAACTTCCCCCACTTTAAATGTCAGTCTCAAGTCCTGATCTTCTATACTTCTGAGTGACCAGTTATAAATTGGGGTTTTCACCATCCAACCTTGAGTTCAATAATTTACAAGAACAGTTCACATAACTCAGTAAAGCATTTTACTTACAAATACTGCTTTATTATAAGGAATACAGCTTAGGACCAAACAAATGCATGGATGTATAGGGCAAGATATGGGGAAGGGGCAGAGAGCTGTTCTGGGTTGCCACCCTCAGGGCCTGTGGTTGGGCTCTCCAACCCAGAAGCTCACTGAAACCTGGGTTTATGGATTTTCATGGACACTTCATCATATATTCATGATTGATTATTAAATTAGTCCCCATACTCTATCCCTTCCCTGGAGGATATGGGGTGAGGCTCTACGTTCTAATCATGGCTTGAACTTTCTGGTAACTAGACCCCTATCCAGGAACCCATGAACTGTTGCCTTCTTAGAATGAAATGTGCTCCTATCACCTAGGAAGTTCCAAGGGATTCAGGAGTTCTGTGTAAGACATTCCTATTACCCCAGCACTCAGAGAAGTACACGGATTTTAGTAGCTGTGTATCAGGAAATTGGAAAAAGAGACCAATACATATATTTCTTATTATTTCACAGCAAAGATTTATTCACCATTCAGTTACAATTCAAGGTTATCAAGCTCAAGTACACCAATATGAAAACACCTTTCCAAAAGATATGCCTCACTTTTTAAAAAAAGATTTTATTTATTCATTTGACAGAGATCACAAGTGGGCAGAAAGGCAGGCAAAGAGAGAGGGAATCACGCTCCCGGCTGAGCAGAGAGCCTGATGTGGGGCTCCATCCCACCCTGAGATCATGATCTGAGCTGAAGGCAGAGGCTTGACCCACTGAGCCACCCAGGTGCCCCCTAGGCGGGGGTTTTTATAACAGCCAAGCCACTCTACACTGGTGGCACCTGGAATCCTGGCAGGAAAAGGAGGAAAAGGGTAGGTTTGGATGGGATGCCAAAAACTAAAGGTAAGGTGAAGGGATTATAAGAAATAGGCCCCTTGGAATATAGTCCAAACTTTCAGACACTTGTGAACTCCATTCCCGATTTTTTTCCGCCCCCCCCCCCCACTGAGAAATCACAACAGGAGGATAAGAGTAATCACAGTTAACATGAATTGGGCATTTAGACCTTGCTGGACATTGTTCCAAGTCACTGCGCTTTCACCCGGGCATGTAGTGGGTACTCTGATCAACTTTCCGTTTCTCTGGAGAAGTAACGCGTCTCGGAAACTCACCGAGTTGGAGTGGGAATTG
>PISX010029872.1:0-19451 GCA_004024625.1 Mellivora capensis | reverse complement strand
CCATAAGTGACTCTTAATCTCACAAAACAAACTGAGGGTTGCTGGGAGGAGGGGGTCGGGAAAGGTGGGTGGGGTAATGGACATTGGGGAGGGTATGTGCTATGGTTAGTGCTGTGAAGTGTGTAAACCTGGCGATTCACAGACATGTACCCCTGGGGATAAAAATTTGTTTATAAAAAATAAAAATTAAAAAAAAATAAATAAAATATCTAGGTAAAAAAAAAAATAAAGTTTTAATGGAAACAGCCACACTCACTCGTTTACATATTTTCTTTGGGCATTTTCATGCAATCACAACAGAGCTGTGTGGTAAACGAAGAGAACTTGTTGCTTGCGAAGCCTAAAATACTCTCTGCCCCTCTACAGAAGATATTTGCTGACCACTGCTCTAAAGCCATCCTTATCAATAGGAAGTGGCATGTAAAAGGGGTGAAACCCTCAGATGGATATCATCCCAAATGCTCTCTTTCCTTGCTCCTTGGTCTCTTCTTAATAATTCAATACTTAGTGAGACCTCTCAGCCTTCAAAAGATTTAAGATCTGCTGGGAAAATAATTGTAGCAGAGGCTGCTAGTTCTCTAGTATCCATACTCCTCTTTTTCAGTAAAAGAACCCTTGTAATTTAGGTACTCACAGGGTTGCCAAGGTTAGAGTACATTTCCCAGCTTTCATCACAACTAGGCATGGCATTCTGACTAAGTAATTGTCAATGAGATGTCACTTTCTGAGAATGTAGCGGATGTAAGGGTTATGCCCTTTGAGTTTGATTTTCTCCTTCTTGCTGGTAGGAATGCAGATACAGTGACCAACTATCCAGCAGCCACCATGGACGATACCTATAAGGATCATACCCTAGTGTTGATAAAAAGGAAAACTAGAAGGAAACTGGTCCCTGTCAAATAGACATTTTATATGACAGAACAACATCTTGAGTATTAAAGCCACTGTGAAATTGGGTTTTCTCTCTCATGCTACACACCTAATTCTTACAAATACAATGCCATAGAGAAAATTATGGCTGTTTAAGATCAGGGACCTTGTCTTGGCTATATCTCCAGCATCTAGAATGATCCCTAGTGCATGGCAGATACTCAGTAAATATTTATAAAGAAATATATGGATAAAATATTGTGATAAGGAAGAATGAAAACCAACACAAATGACTAAGAATTATTTCCCACATCTAGAGAATTACTATTTTTCATTTGTGGTTAACTATACATAATTTAAATTTACCATTTTAACCATTTTTAAAATTGTGGCAAAATACACATAATATAAAATTCATCATCTTAACTATTTTTTTTGAGAATTTACTTATTTATTTGACAGAGAGAGATCACAAGTAGGCAGAGAGGCAGGCAGAAAGAGAGAGAGGAAGAAGCAGGCTCCCCACGGAGCAGAGAGCCCGATGCGGAACTTGATCCCAGGACCCCAAGATCACGATGAAGGCAGAGGCTTAACCCATTGAGCCACCCAGGCACCCCTCGTCTTAACTATTTAAAGTGTACAGTTCTATGGTATTAAATATATCCATATTGTTGTACAACCATTACCACCATCCATCTCCAAAATCTTTCTCATCTTCATGCGTAAAAACTCTGTACCCATTAAACCGTAAGTCTCCATTCTCCTCTCCCCTCAGCATCTGGCTACAACCACTCTACTTTCTCTCTTTATGGATTTAACTAGTACCTCATACAAGTGGAATCATGCAGTGTTTATCCTTTTGTGACTGGTTTGTTTTCTTAGCATAATGTCCTCAGATTCATCCATGTGGTAGCATATATTAGAATTTCCTAACTTGTTAGGGTTCAGTAATATTCCATTGTATGTAATACCACATTTTGTTTATCCATTTATCTTCAATGGATACTTGGGTTGCTTCTGCCTTTTAGCTACTGTGAATAATGCTACTATAAACATGGATATAAGGAGAAGGTTCTTTAAATTTTCAGATTCCTTAGATTCTCTGATTTATTGAGTCAAAAATCTTAGAATTGGGAGAAGAGGAATGGGGAGCAGTTTGGAAGATGTATTTTAAAAGTGTTTTGTAGGTGATTTTGATACATTGTGTCAGATGTACACAGTACAACTGGATAGGCAGTTGGGAGCAACTGATCCCACGCAAAAAGCAACTAGTCTAGAAATGTAAAAAAACAAACAAACACCCTAGAATAATAAGGTCATACGATATGATTTCAGTGTATTGTTAAAAACCGAGGAGAGGGCACCTGGGTGACTCAGTTGTTAAGCGTCTGCCTTTGGCTCAGGTCATGATCCCAGGGTCCTGAGATCGAGGCCCATATTGGGCTCCCTGCTTGGCAGGAAGCCTGCTTCTCCCTCTCCTACTCCCCCTGCTTGTGTTCCCCCTCTCTCTGTGTTTCTTTCTGTCAAATAAATAAATAATCTTAGAAAAAAAAAAACTGAGGAGAATTTGGATTAGGCAGAACTGAGAAGGCAAGGCATTTCAGGTTGAAGAAAAAACAAATTTAGAGATGTGAGCATTATGATCTTACTTTTCTAGGTGTTCTTTATTATGAAATCATAGCTCATTCAAAATCCAAATTGACTCATGGTATATTTTCATTCAATCATTATTGAAAACAACAGGAAAGTATTGTTTCACTAAATATATAATACATTTTGTTATACTGTGAAATTCTCATTAAAGCAACAATATTGGGGCACCTGGGTGGCTCAGTGGGTTAAAGCCTCTGCTTTCAGCTCAGGTCATGATCCCAGGGTCCTGGGATCGAGCCCCACATCGGGCTTTCTGCTCAGCATGGAGCCTGCTTCCCCTCCTCTCTCTCTGCTTGCTTCTCTGCCTACTTGTGATCTCTGTCTGTCAAATAAATAAATAAAATCTAAAAAAATAAATAAATAAAATAAAAAAATAAAGCAACAATATTGTCACCTTAACCTTCCCTTACACAACTGTTATTTCTCTGGTTTGAGGATGGGACACCAGAAAAAAATGATGCAGAAATATGACCTCTAAGATTTAAAATTAATCTAAAATTATCTTTTGACCATGAAGGAGGACTTTGCAATTTGTAGTATAATAAAATCATCTGAACTGTTTTTCCAATAGCTGAGAGAAAGTCTGTGTGTTGAGATATGATCCAGCATTGAAATGGAATTGTGAACATTTATCTGTTTTTTGCTGTTGTTGTTGCACTTTAAGCTAGAGGAGGAACTTTGCCAGAAATCATGTTTTTTCCCAAATTATTCCATCTACATCTTAATCAATACATTGGTCATATTCTGCCCCCTTTGGTTGAGTTACATTAAAACAAATTTATCCCTCAACCTTTTACCTTACAAGATACTAACTCAGCTATTTAATTTACCCTTTAGATAAAATAGTATGTGTTTCTGACACATCTTTTAAAAATTTTCATTTTTATAAATTGCCTGGATATAACCAGAAAAATTTCTCCCATCATGTCCTTACAAAATTTAATAAATTTTACTAACCCATTTTCATTTTGTAAGTGAACCAGTGATAGTCACTATAACTTTATGCTTCTTTTCAGAAGTAATTCAAGTTGTTATTTGATAAAGTGTGATCTTAACTGAAACTTATATACTAAGAGAATGTGTTCCTCCTGTTGACTTCTTTTTAAAGACTTATTTATTTGAGAGAATGAGAGGGGGGGACATGCAGAGAGAGAGAGAGGGCAAGGGAGAGACTCTCAAGCAGACTCCCTGCTGAGTGTGGAGCCCAAAGGCTGGCTCCATCTCATGACCCTGAGATCATGACCTGAGCTGAAACCAAGAGCCAGATGTTTAACCAGATGAACCACCCAGGCACCCCTCCTGTTGACTCCATTAATTCATTAATTTATTCAACAAAAGAAATAACAAAGCACTAACTATGTGTCAGGAAATATATTAGTAAGCAAAAAGAGTTTCTCACATGTGGCTTATAGTTGTATGAGAGAGACATTTTGATGAAAGAATCTCATAAATAAATGTAAAATTTCTATGCTTACAAGTAGCAAAGCTGAACCCATCTTGTGCTTGGAAAGTAAGTAATGAGGACCTGGTATGTTTGAAGACTCATGAAAGGCATTTGAGCTGAGAATTAAAGGGTAAGTAGGGTAAGAAGCATAGTATTGTGTATATGGAGGCCAAAAAGGTTTCAGGAAGAGGGAATGGCACCAAAAGAGGTTAAAGGTCAGCCTTTGTGGCTTGAACCCATGGAGCAAATGCAAATGTGCATCAAGTTGTATTATGGCCTTTTGCTTTTATTCTATGTGCAATGGTACATTCACTTGGATGGATATTAGCCAAGAATCTTTCAGCTGCAAGTGATGGAAAACCCAGTCCAACTTGCCTTAAGCCAAAAAAAAAAAAAAAAAGTCATTGGGTTACATAATGATGAAATTCAGAGTTCAGACCTCACCCAAGCACACCCCTGCTCTGGCCCTCTGGATCCCTTGATTCTGTTCTCACCCTTGTGCTGGCTCAATCTTCAGTCTGGTACCCATCTCGGTCACAAGAACCAATCAATGATGTTGACTGGATTTGCTTAAATCATATGCCCACCTTGAACTAATTCCTTTGACTAGGGGAATGCAGTATTTTAAGTGTTTTAGGTATGGGTTAAATGCCCTTCCCTAAAACAATCTCTGTGGCTAGGGAAAAGTATGCCAGTTAGGGCATCCATAACTCTGGAGCTGGAGATGAAAGCCATTCCAAATAATTTGGGAGATGGGTGGTTTCTTAAACGAAATTTAGAGTGTTATTACCTTGAGGAAGGTGGAAATTTTCTGGATGGAAATCACTGGATATGTTGTATACTTTTGAGCAAGAGCACAAACAGGGAAGACCAATTAGTAGGTTAGAATAGTAGACTAGTATGATGATAGCCTACACAGAGGAAGTGGCAGCAAAATAGGGAATAAGCAGAGAGATTCAAGACACATTTGGGAGGTAAAATAAATACAACCTGGTGATTAAATGCACATGGAGGAAGTGAAGGAAAATAAGTTATTAATGATAACCCTCAGGTTCTGGCTTACATATAAATTACATAAGTGATGGTGACATTATACTGATAAGTGGTATTAAATGAAGATCAGCTTTTAGGGATACAGTCTCAGTTTCAGATTAACTGTAGTTCCTTTTGAAGTGTAAGTGGCTAGAAGATACTTAGATTGTTTTTAATTTACTCATATATGTTTATTAAATGTTTTGAGACAAATCACCTTTCATACTTGAATAAATTTCTTGAAGCCCCTTCCTATTAGAAAAAATAGATTCCCACTCATTCTTACCCCTTCCTAAAATAAATATTAGCATTCCTCCAGTAATATTCCCTTTATGTATTAAATAAGAATCTTTTTCTTACACACACGCATGCGTACGCACAGGTGCGCGCATGCACACACACACAGGAATATTACTTAGCCATTAAAAAAAAGAATGAGATCTTGCCATTTGTGACTACATGGATGGACACAAGGTATTATGCTGTGGGCAAAATGAGTGAAGGGGAGTAGAAATACAGGCTTCTAGTTATGAAATGAATAAGTCACAGGAATAAAAGGTATAGTATAAGAAATATAGTCAATGGTATTATAATAGTGTTGTGTTGTATGGTGACAGATAATAGCTACACTTACAGTGAGCATAGCATAATATATAAACTTGTTAATCACTGTGTTGTACACCTGAAACTTAGGTAACATTGTATGTCAATCTATATTTTTAAAAATCTACCTGGAAAAAAATCTTCTCTTTTCTTTCTAAAATCCCCTTCCACTGGATTCACCCTAATTTCTAAGAATCCCTGGTACACAATGGCCCCTCCTTAGGCTCCATGCATTCATCACACATTGTAATGGGAAACACAGAATCATGGACTTCTACTGATGCTCTCTCATGTTCAAAGGACTGAGGTGCAGTTGGAGTGTTTATGGGGGAGGAATTTAAATTTTGAAATGTATTTCTATCAGAGTTCAAGAGTTAGTTTTCCAATTTGTGTGTGTGTGTACATATATATATGTACACACACACAAAAATGTGTGTATATATATAATACATATATATAAATAATATATATATATAAAATATATATATACATATATATATATACATATATATATATGGGGTTTTATTTGGTTGCAAGTGATAAAAACCCATCTCAAACTAACTAAATATAAAAGGAGATTTATTAGCTCTTAGAGAAATACAAGGTGAAGCTGGTTTTAGAACTCTGGAGACTCAGAAAATATTGCTAGATCTTTCTGTCTCCATCTCTCCCTCCCTCTCACCATCCCTTCCTCTCTCAGTCCTCCAATCCCCACCTTAGGCTGCATTTCCCTATGTGCTTCAACTTCTACTGAAGATGGTCTTAACTTCTTGTGGATTGATGGGAATGGGGTGTGAGTTTGATTTGGCTTACGTCATATACAACCCCCCTGGAATATAGGGGATTATGAATGACCAGTTGCAGGGTATATACCTTCTTTTTAAAAAATGATTTTATTTATTTATTTGAGAGAGAGAGACAGAGAGCATGAGAGAGAGCATAAACAGGATGGAGGGTCAGAGGGAGAGGGAGAGGGAGAATCAAACTCCCCCTGAGCAGGGCGCCCCCTGTGGGGCTCGATCCCAGGACCCTAGGATCATGACCTGAGCCTAAGGCAGATGCTTTACCGACTGAGCCAACCAAGAAGGGACAGAACCTCATGAATTGAGGGTCAGGTAGTTTAACTAAAGGAAATGTATGTATTGTGGGGATGGGGGGCACAGAGAAGGAGGAACAGTTACCAGAAGAAAGCAGAAGAAGATGCTGAATATACAAAAACAAGAATTGTTCCTTCAGTTACAAGGTATGAAAATTTGTTCCAAGTCTTTACTCCAGGGGAAAAAGAAAAGAGAAAGAATTTTTGTTACTTTAATAGCTAAGATTTAGAAAGTAGTTCCGAACCTATGGACATCCATCCATATATACCTTTTAAATACTCTTCTCATTTGTTCATTAGACAAAAGTAACTGAGTCCCTACAGTATGCAGGACTTTGTTTTAGTTGCAATACAGGAAGCAAAATATAAAATAAAGTTGATGGCTTCCATGTTGTAGTTCAGTCTTTTTTTTTTAAATTTTTTAAAATTTATTTATTTGTCAGAGAGAGGGAGAGAGAGCGAGCGAGCACAGGCAGAGGCAGAGGGAGAAGCAGGCTCCCTGCTGAGCAAGGAGCCCGATGTGGGACTCGATCCCAGGATGCTGGGACCATGACCTGAGCCGAAGGCAGCCGCTTAACCAACTGAGCCACCCAGGCGTCCCTGTTGTAGTTCAGTCTTAAGAAACAGAGGTGCTCAGTATGAACTCAGGTATATGGAGATAGGAGTGAGTGTTCATTATTCTTATAATACATATAAAGTTATAGCATGGTAGAATCTCGTGGCAATTCAAGAGAAGCTGTAATAAGGCACAGTCCAATCCAGATTAGAATTGAGGGGTGGTTCTGGATCCAAAGGGTGAGCAGAGATTTTTATATCATCTCTCTAGTGCTCCACCATTTATGTGGCTCAATAGTTTTTACACGTCTCTTTCCTTCTGTCCAACTAACAACAGTTATATATATATGTATATATATACATATATACACACACACACACACACACACACACACACACACACATACACTTATACTTCCAATTTAAATACCTGAGAAAGGACATCTGTTTGGCTCTATTAATAACTATTATGGCATTTGAGTAGTTTTTGGGTTGGATTCCCATAGAAACTCACTTAGAGGCAAGGATTTGAGAACTGGTAGTTAACTTGGGAGGTGGTTCCTGGAAACACTTTTATAGGAGCAAGGAATTGGGACAAGAAAGGGAAGGAAGACAATAAAGGATTCATTATTGAGTAGGTTACTGCTGTGGACAACTGTGGACAAGAGGAAACTCTGGGAGACAGTATAGAATATTCCTCAGACTTATCCTAATTTGGAGGCAAGGAAGTTGGATATTTGTCCTCCAGCTCTTATCTGTCATTTGCTGAGGGCCAATTTAAGGGACATTGACTTATATGTATGTACAACCTGCCCTATTTCCCTTAGGTAGAAAGTGGCAGGTGCTTATAGCTGGATGCTGTTAGCATTAAGTGGACCAGGAATTGTTGGGGGGAGGGGGATACAGGATGGGAACCGATGGCCTCTGTTATAGGCAGAACCCTATTCTAGTCAGGTCATAGGTTGATGGCCTTTGAGTCAGCATTGGCTAATCAGCATTGGCTCGTATAAGGATTGTATTAATGTGATATTGAACTGTTTCGTAGGCTTCTTTTTCAGGAGGGCTGTGGGCATGGCAAGAACTATTGATTAACATGTCTCGGACAGGGAGAGAGGAAACATGAAGATACCTACAATAGCAGATGATTTATCTGTAAGTCTAAACACTTTAGCATCCGAACATCAGAACTGGAAAAAAAAAAGACATAAATTAATGTCAGCGGTAAAGTAACAACTATGTTCCTGGTAACATATATGTTGGGATAATTCTTAGTTATTTGTCATTTTAGGCACACAAAAACTGTCTTTGAAGCTCTGTATTACAGTTATACAAAAATGTATTAATAGGTCCCAATTCATATAATAGAGAGGAAAAAGTCAAGAAAGTGTGATCATTCCTTCCTTCAAGATTTAATCCAAAATTCTGTGTGGGCAGCTGAGGGCAGTGGTTGTGGTGGGATGGCAGCTAGTGTTGGAGGCTGAGCATCATGAGGGCGCATCCACATAAGGAGGTGGCAGGGGCAGCCTGGAATAAGGTGTCAGCATGAATGTAATGAGGAGTGGTCACATGCAGAGGCAGAAGCAGCAATGGGAAACTAGTTATATACAGGTCTATTGAACTGAGTATGTAAGTATATTGAGGATGGTGGTTGCTGGTGTTCTCATTGGTGAAGATAAGTACAAATTAGAAAACTAGAATAAACTCTTTTTGGATTGAGAATATTGGCAAGCTCATTAATTTCAATAGGTGGATGGATAGATAGATACATATTGTTGTAAAGGTATGTATATATATATATATATATATATATATATATATATATATATATATACATATATTCCCTAGCTGTGCCCTCTGTGAGAGACTGAATAGCAATATCCTGATAGCAATGAGCACATTTAGCATCCAGAACTTGGTTTCTAAATTCTATTCATCCTTAAAAGAAGCCAAGTTGAGGCAGGGAAGGTACAAGATGAGCCTGAAACATCTTCTGTGTCAGAAAGTAAGGAAGTGTCCAAAGAATGATGAAGATGTTAGAAGAACAGAAAAGCCAGCTTCCAGAAGCTTCCACCGGCCAACTCTGGAACAGTTTGGTCATCAAAATAAGTAGCATTACTATGGATTTTAATAAAATTGAATAAAATAGTATTTCATGACCTTGTATTAATATAAATGAATGCATATAGAGAAGAGGAGAACTTCCCTTATAACTAGTAAATATAGAGGAAATGATGGAATTTTAGAAAAGATACACTTTAATAGCATCATAATACTAATAAGTTCAACAACAAAAATATTAACAAATGTTAAAACTAATGAGTAGAATCTGGGACACCTAGGTGTCTCAGTCGGTTAAGAAATGGACTTTTGGTTTTGGCTCAGGTCATGATCTCAGGGTCCTGGGATTAAGCCCCATATTGGGCTCTCCGTTCAGTGCATAGTCTGCTAGAGATTACCTCCCTTCCCCTCTTCCCCCCTTGCTCCTCCCCCTCTGCTCTTCCCTTTGCTCCTTTCTCTCTAAAATAATTTCTTATTTTCTTAATTTCTTTCTCTCTAAAAATAAATAAAATCTTAAAAAAAAACAACTAATGGGTAAAATCTGGTGAAGAATGGCATAATGAAGCTCAACAAAATGTTTATTAGTTAGAAAGTGAAAAGTATAATTTTACAGAGGAGAAGCTTGGCAGACACCACTGTATTAAATGTAACTAAAGATTCATAGAGGGGAATATCCTAAAACAAAAGAATTCACTCCAAAAGCAATAATCTCTTCACCTCCAACGATCAAAATTCCAGCCATCCCTGTTCACTACCTTCCCCATTCTCCCTCACAATCTCCTCAAATGACCTTCCTGACCAAGAACCCTATTAAAAATAAAAATGAGATCATTCCATTATGAGACTTTAAAAGGTTTTTTACTTTGAAATCTTCTTTCTTTACACAAAAATTTCAAAACACTTTGAATGGAAGTTTTGATTAATTCTTAATTTTTTGCTTAAATTGTGGCTATGTGATATAGAATGAGAATTGTGACCACAATACATGAGGTTTTGACAAGTTTTTCAGAGTAGGAAAGCTGCCGATAAAAGTCTTGGGAATTGATAGCACTCTGTTTTGACAGAGTTTAGTCCCAGAATTTTAAATGGCTACAATTCATTGCAGCCTATGCTATGGAGAGGTGGAGTCTATTTCCCCACACTTGGATCTGGGCCAGTCTTGGGTCTTTGGCCAACAGAATATGGTGAACTGACATTGTGTGACTAGCTGAGGCCTCAAAAAGGTCTTGAAGCTTCTACTTTTGCCACCCTGGAATACAGCTGCCGTGTGATAAACCCTGAGCTAGCCTACTACAGAGGCCATGTGGAGAGAAACCAAGGCACCTAGCCAGCAGCCTCAGTTAACTGAGAGGCATATGAGTGGGACTATTCAGAACCATTCCTCCCCCTCCCCCAGACAACTTGCCAACTCCCTACAAACACAGGCATTAAACCATTCAACCATGAAGAACAGACAAGTCTCCCCCGTTGAGAGCCCTTCCCAGAATACCAACCCATAGAATTATGAGCTTAAATAAATAAATTAAATCAACAAACTATGGTCTGTGGGTCAAATCTGGCTAACTGCCTCTTTTTGTGAATAAAGTTTTTGTAGAACATAACTGCACCCATTTGTTTATGAATTGTTATGACTATTTTTTTTAGATTTTATTTATTTATTTGAGAGAGAGAATGAGAGAGAGAGATCATGAGAAGAGAGAGGTCAGCAGAAGAAGCAGACTCCCTGCCTAGCAGGGAGCCCGATGTGGGACTCAATCCCGGGACTCTAGGATCATGACCTGAGCCGAAGGCAGTTGCTTAACCAACTGAGCCACCCAGGCACCCTGTTATGACTATTTTCGAGGTAAAATTGCAAACCTGAGTAGTTGTGATAGAGATTGTATGGCCTCCAAAGTCTACAAATGTCTACTATTTGGTCCTTTATAGGAAAAGTTTGCCAATCTTTATTTTAAGCCATTAAATTTCAGGGTGGTTTGTTACACAGCAGTAAATAGCCTAAACACTTTCTTTATAGGACTGTAGTCAAGTCCTTGCTTGAAATATAATTAATTTTTATAATTTCATGTACACATTTGAGATCTCTGAATGTGTTTAACTTTATCTAGACCATCATCTCTTTTCATATGAATAACAATGTCATTCTTCTAAATAGAATACATTAATAATACTGGCACAATATCTACTTTCTTGATACAAGGTACCTTTTGAATTTAGTGTCCAGATAAAATCCAATATGACTCTTTTCTACCCTCAGAAAATGCTTCATTTAAAAATTATTCATGTTAAAGTGATTTTAACTTGACAGCAGAAATGAGCCTTGGGAAGTATATGAAAATCTTACAAAGTATAATAATTTAATTCACTGTAAAAAGCAAACTCTAAGTATTACTGCTACATTTTCACAACTTTTGCCTGACAGTTGGCCCTTATCTTTTTTTTTTTTGAGGAAAAGTAAAATATTAGCCTGTCTTCAACCTTCAAAAAGATGAGCCATATTTTCTGACTTATACAAGGTATTTTAAAAAACTAATTTTAGGGATTGGCAGATCTCTTGTGTAATCCTGGCTTGTTGAAAAGTATATGAATAGATTTCCACATGAGCTAGGGAAATGTGAATAAATATAATGTATAAAACACTGTCAAACTCAGATATTTTCTGTGTACCACAGAAGTTTACTATCTATTCTTCTCTACCTAAATATGTGGATAATCAGTTAATGCTGATTAAATGTTATTATTTCTGCAACAAATTATAAAATAAAATTAAAGGAAGTAGGAAATACAGTGTATTTTTCCATGTAGCTGTGAAGAGATACGAAATCTGTAGCAGGGCATAAATGTACATGGTCAATTCTCTTAGGTCAGTTTTGAAGCATATATCATTATGAAAGAAGATGCTGGTTATATAATGTGAAACTGGGAGCCTGAATTGCCTTCAGTATGAGTTATGATTCTGAAGGTCTAACTCTAGGTTAGAAATCAGGTGTAAAGGACTTTCCTCCAAGATGTTTGAGATAGCCCAGTCAAATTTTAAGAAAAACCTCCATGATGCCTAACTTCAGCTCTCTGCTTTTCCTGTATGCCCATTGTTAATACCCAATATTTAAAAATTATATTTAACAATATATTTTTATTGTCCTAGAACCAGAATTGTGGTATTTTAGGATAGAAGAGACCTGACAGATTATCTAATCCACTTGTTTCTCTCATTCTGTGGGTTGTCTTTTCACTCTCTTGATAGTGTTCTCTGATGCACAAAAGTCTTTAATTTGACCAAGTCTCATTTATGTATTTTGTTGTTGTTGTTGCCTGTACTTTTGGTGTCATAGTCAATAAATCATTACCAAATTTTAAATTTTTAAATTTTTATTTATTTGACACAGAGAGAGAGAGAGATCACAAGTAGGCAGAGAAGCAGGCAGAGAGAGAGGAGGAAGCAGGCTCCCCGCTGAGCAGAGAGCCCGATGCGGGGCTCAATCCCAGGACCCTGAGATCACAACCTGAGCTGAAGGCAGAGGCTCAACCCACTGAGCCACCAGGGGCCCCAATCATTACCAAATTTTAAAAAGGGAATTGCTTTTCTTTATATACATATATGTGTATGAATGTGTGTATGTGTGTGTGTGTATCAATAAACTCTGAAGGGCCATTTTACATGATAGCATTTTGCATATATCTATTAACTACCAGATTCTAAATTCTTATAAGTGGAATAGAAATAATGTGCATCCATGTCAGCCAGTTTAATTCACTACTTTACAGCAACTTAATGAAGAAGTTGAGACTATTCTGGATGTTTATCAGTTGTAAGAACTTGGGTGAGAGTCCTGAAAGACCAGCAATAAAATTCAAAGAGTTCTATAAATGAAAATAAAGATTAAATTTGTCAGCAGCCTTGTGTTGTGTTCTGATTTTTGTACCCCTATGGAAATCCTAATTCCCAATATCTCAGAATTTGTCTGGATTGGGAGACATGGTCTTTAGTGAGGTAATTAAATTGAAAGGTGATTATGGTGGGGCTTAATCCAATATGACTGGTGTCCTTATAGAAAGGGAAGATACCACACACAGAGACATACACAGTGGGAAGACCATAAGAAGGCATTGAAAAATGGATGGCCATCTACAAACCAAGGAGAGAGCCCTCAGAGGAAAATCACCTTGTCAACACCCTGATTTCACACTTATAGCCTTCAGAATTTTGAGAAAATAAATTTCTGTTGTTTAAGCCAATCCAGTCTGTGGTTAGTTATGGCAGCCCTAGCAAACTAATAAACCTTGTAAGTTTTTGGCATCCAGAGCCCAAGACAATAATATAGATGTCCACTAAAATGACATGATTGTCATCTTATTACGGTCAAATATTATAGTTCTGTTAATACAACATAAGATTTTGCAACCTGTATACAGTTCAGATATTGTGGTAGCTGCTTAGCCCAAACTTCCATCCAAAGACACACATTTCCAACATCCAAAAATAATTGGAAAAAAATGTTTAAATTTTACTTCAGTCTCTTAGAACACACACAGAGTGACACGATATTCATAACACATGACAACACTTCCTTTAAAACCTCTTTCCTCATCCCAAAAGCCTCCCTTGCCATAACACAGCAGTAAATCCAAATTTCTTTCTTTTTTCTCTCTTTTATAAACTTACCAAACTCTCTCTCTTAGCTAGAGCTTATTGGTTTTTGACTTTTTGAGTGTCTCTGCTCATCTTTAGCATCTGCCTTTTTTCTTGTGCAGCTCTCCAGCTTTTCCAGTAGGTCAATCAAAACTCTCCTCTTACCCAATCTACCACTCTCTTAAAAAAGGAACTGACCTTGCCAAGAAAAAAACTTTCCTTGGCTGAAGAGTGAGGGGAGAGGCTGTGAACAGTCAAGCATCATTTTTTTTTCCTATCAAAATGCATTACATGTATTGGCAGCTGATATTAAGTTTACAGTATGATATTAAGTTTACAGTAAACTAAAACGTTTCAGTGTGTACCTGTTAAGTGAAATCACCCCTATCCTGTACTCAGGTAGGTTTTTGTTTTGTTTATTTGGTTGTTGTTGTTTTCATAAAATGCAAGACTTTTCATTTCTTTCTGATAAGTTTCATCTTTTGGCTCAGTGTTCCAAAATTCCAGGATCTTTTGAATGTCTTTTTCTTTCCCCTAACACATTGGACATATTTTTCTAGTTTTATGAATTTGATAGCCTGAGACCACCAGCTGAGAATGAGTCAGCAGTATAGTGTGGCTGTTTTTATAAAGCCAACTGTGATAGTGAAATATATTAATAGGTCTGTGACATCCAAGAGCTAGGAAAGTATCCCTCTGCTAAACTTAGAATTGGTCACACCCTTAAAGTGTCAGGCCAAGTTTGGTCACTGGCATTTTAATGCACATGGGAATGGCAAGGAGGATTTGAGAGTAGAGTAGCAAAAATGAAATAAAAAATGAAATGAAATATGGTTAAAGTTAGAGAAGTCAGAGAAGAAAAATGTTTTTCACATATTTGTGAAGAGGCTTTATTTTTTAATTAATTATTTATTTTTTTGTCAAGAGGCTTTATAGAGAAGACATTCACCTATTGTTCTTCAGTTTCTCTGGGAGTTCAGGACAAAATAGGAGGAGGATATAGCCTTTGCAAAATGGGAAAAAACATAAAAGTCTAATAATACAAAACTGTTTAAATAAATTATGGTGCCTCTATATAATAAAAACTATCATGAAATACTTGATGAAACTGAATTTTTAAAAATTATCTTGGAGTAAGGAAGGCTCTTCTAAAAAATCACAAAAAAGTCCAGGCCATAAAGTAAAATATATGTATAAATTAAAATTTTCTTAAAAAGAAACAATAATTGTTTCTAAAAAGAAACAATAACTAATGGGCAAGTGTCTTTCTTTCTCTTTCTCTCTTTCTTTCTTCTTTCTTTCTTTCTTTCTTTCTTTCTTTCTTTCTTTCTTTCTTTCTTTCTTTCTTTCTTTCTTTCTTTCTTTCTTTCTTTCTTTTCTTTCTTCTTTTCCTCCCTCCCTCCCTCCCTTCCTTCCTTTCTAACATATAATGTATTATTAGCCCCAGGGGTACAGGTCTTTGAATCGCCAGGTTTACACACTTCACAGCACTTACCATAGCACATACCTTCTCCAATGTCCATAACCCCACCACCCTCTCCCTACCCTCCTTCCCCCAGCAACCCTCAGTTTGTTTTGCGGGATTAAGAGTCTTTTATGGTTTGTCTCCCTCTCGATCCCATCTTGTTTCATTTATTCTTTTCCTGCCCCCCAACCCCCCCACGTTGTATCTCCACTTCCTCATATCAGGGAGATCATATGATAGTTGTCTTTCTCTGATTGACTTATTTTGCTAAGCATAATGCCTTCTAGTTCCATCCATGTCGTCGCAAATGGCAAGATTTCATTTCTTTTGATGGCTGCATAGTATTCCATTATATATACACCACATCTTTATCCATTCATCTGTTGATGGACATCTGGATTTTTTCCATAGTTTGGCTATTGTGGACATTGCTGCTATAAACATTTGGGTGCACATGCCCCTTCAGATCACTACATTTGTATCTTTAGGGTAAATACCCAGTAGTGTGATTGCTGGGTCATAGGGCAGCTCTATTTTCAACTTTTGAGGAACCTCCATGCTGTTTTCCAGGGTGGTTGCACCAGCTTGCATTCCCACCAACAGTATAGGAGGGTTCAAGGGCCTATCTTCTTAATGTACAGAAGACTGGGACAATTCAACAAAATAAAAATTAATCACCCATTAGAAAAATGTGCAATGAATTAAAAGAAAAAGTTTATATCAGAATAAAAGGAGATGGCTAACAAAAATAAAGTTTTTCTACCTCAATAATTATTAAAGAAATGTATTTTATAATTATAACTAGATATTTTAAAAATTTTGATTCCAGTATGTTTAATATATAGTTTCAAGTGTACAATAAAGCGATTTGACAATTCTGTACATTACTCAGTGCTCATCATGATTAGTTTACTCTTAATCCCCTTCACCAATTTTCTCTATCCTCCACCCACCTCCCCTCTGGTAACCAACAGGTTGTTCTCTAGAGTTTAAAGTGTCTTTTTTTGATTTGTCTTTTTTTTTGCCTTTGTTCATTTGTTTTGTTTCTTAAATTCCATATATGAGTAAAATCATGTAGTATTTATCTTTCTCTTGATTGATACAAAATCAATATATAGAAATGCATGGATTTTTGTATATTGACTTTGTATCCTGCAACTGTACTGAATTCATTTATCAGTTTCAATGGTTTTTTGGTGAAGTGTTTAGAGTTATGTATATGTAGTATCATGTCATCTGCAGATACTGTAAGTTTTACTTCTTCCTTACCAATTTGGATGCCTTTTATTATTATTATTTTTTTGTCTGATTACTGTGGCTAGGACTTCCAGTACTGTGTTGTTGAATAAGAGGGGTGAGAGTGGTCATTCTTGTCTTATTCCTGACTTTAGGGGAAAAGCTCTCAGTCTTTCACCATTGAGTATGATGTTAGCTGTGTGTTTTTCATATATGGACTTTAGTATGTTGAGGTATGTTTTCTCTATACCTACTTTTGTTGAGGGTTTTTATCATAAAAGGATGTTGTACTTTGTCAAATGCTTTTTATGCATCTATTGAAATGATAAAAAAAAAAGAAATGATCATATCATTTCCCTTATAGATGTTATATAGTAAGTTGATTGATTTGCTAAAATTGAACCACCCTTGCATCCTGGGAATAAATCACTTGATTATAATTAATTATTTCAATGTATTGTTGGATTTGGTTTGCTAAAATTTTGTTGAGGATTTGTTCAGTTATTTTCATCAGAGATATTGGCCTATAGTTCTCTTTTTTTTTGTAGTGTTTTTATCTGGTTTTGGTATCAGGGTAATACTGGCCTCGTAGAATGAATTGGGAAGCTTTTATTCCTCCTCTATTTTTTGGAATGGTCTGGGAAGAATAGGTATTAACTCTTCTTTATATGTTTAGTATAATTCACTTATGAGGCCGTCTTATCCTGGACTTTGTTGGGAGACTTTTTGATCACTGATTCAATGATGGCTGGAAATTGGTTTGTTCAAAATGTCTATTCTTCCTGTTTGAGGAATTTATTCATTTCTCCTAGGTTGTTCACTTTGTTGGCATATAATTTTTCATAATATTCTCTTATAATTCTTCATATTTCTGTGGTGTCAGTTGTTTCTCCTCTTTCATTTCTGATTTTATTTGAGTCATCTTTTTTTTTTTTTTTTTTTTTAAGATTTTACTTATTTATTTGACAGAGAGAGACACACAGAGAGAGGGAACACAAGCAAGGTGTAGCAGGAGAGGGAGAAGCAGTCTTCCCACCAAGCAGGGAGCCCGATGTGGGCTCTGATCCCAGGACCCTGCGATCATGACCTGAGCCAAAGGCAGCCACTTAACAACTGAGCCACCAAGGCACCCTTGGGTCATCTTTCTTTTTTGTTGGGTTTAGCTAAAGGTTTATCATTCTTGTTGGTCTTTTCAAAGAAACAGCTCCTGATGTCAATTGATGTGTTCTATTGTTTTTTTGTTTTTGTTTTTGGTGTGTGTGTGTGTGTGTGTGTCTATTTCATTTATTTCTGCTCTAATCTTTATAATTTCCTTCCTTTTACTGGTTTTGGGTTTTGTTTGTTCTTCTTTTCTAGTTCCTTTAGGTTTAAAATTAGCTTGTTTATTTCATATTTTTCTCGTTTCTTGAAGTAGGATTATATTGTAAACTTCTTGCTGTGTCTCATGGATTTTGGACTATTGTATTTTCATTTTTATTTGTCTCCATGGATTTTTTGATTTCCTCTTTGATTTCTTGGTGGACCCATTCATTGTTTAGTAGTATGTTATTTAACCTCCATGTATTTGTGTTCTTTCCAAATTTTTCTTATGGTTGATTTCTAGTTTCAGTGTTGGGGTCAGAAAAGAAGCATGGTATAACTTCAGTCTTCTTGAATTTCTGGAAAATTATTTTGTGGCCTAACATATGACCTATTCTGGAGAATATTCCATGTGCACTTGAATGTGTATTTTTCTGTTTTAGGATTGTTGTTCTGAATATATCTGTTAGGGAAATCTGATTTGATGTGTCATTCAAAGCCACTATTTTCTTGTTGATTTTTTGTTGGATGATCTATCATTTGATCTAAGTGTAGTGTTAAAGTCCCCTAATATTATTGTATTACTATTAATTACTTTTTTTGTTTGTTACTAGCTGTTTTATGTATCTGAGTGCTCCCTGTTATTTGCAATTGTTGTATCGTCTTGTTGGATGGTTCCCTTTATGATTATTCTTCTTTGTCTCTTGTTACAGGCTTTGTTTTAAAGTCTATTTGTCTAATAAAAGTATTGCTACCCTGGCTTTCATTTCACTTCCATTTGCTTGATAAATGCTTTTCCATCCCTTCACTTCCATCCCTTCATGTATGTGTCTTTCTTTAGGTCTGAAATGAGTCTCCTGTAGGCAGCATATAGATGGGTCTTGTTTTTTTATACATCTTGTCACCCCATGTCTTGGATTATAGCAGTTAGTCCATTTGCATTCAAAGTTATTATTGATAAGTATGTGCTTATATGTTCTTATTGCTATTTTGTGACTTGTTTTATGGTTGTTTTGTAGTTCTTCTCTGTGCCTTTCTTCTTTTGCTCTCTTCTCACATTGTTGGCTTTCATTAATGATGTGCTTGGATTCCTTTCTCTTTATTTTTTGCCTATTACTGGTTTTTGATTTACAGTTAGCATTAGGTTATATTTAACATCTTCTGCATATAGCTATCTATATTAAGTTGATTGTCACTTAAGTTTGAACCCATTCTAAAAGCACTAAGTTTTTAATCCCTTCCTTCCCACGTTTTAGTTTTATGGTATCATATTATATATACTTTTATTTTGTGAATTCCTTGACTGATTTTTGTAGATATATTTAATTTTACTAGTTTACACTTCCTACTTTCCTTACTTCTGTTTATGATCTTTCCTTTTCACTCATGGAGTCCCTTTTAAGTCTGGGTTATGGTTATGAATTCCTTTAACTTTTATTTGTCTGGGAAAGTCTTCATCTCTCCTTCTCATCTGAATGGTCTTGCTGCATAGAGTATTCTTGGTTAGAGGCTT
>PISX010029871.1:0-19443 GCA_004024625.1 Mellivora capensis | reverse complement strand
AGGTAGCATAGACATTTTCACAATATTTGTTCTTCCAATCCAGGAGCATGGAACATTTTTCCATTTCTTTGTGTCTTCCTCCATTTCTTTCATGAGTACTTTATAGTTTTCTGAGTATAGATTTTTAGCCTCTTTGGTTAGGTTTATTCCTAGGTATCTTATAGTTTTGGGTGCAGTTGTAAATGGGATTGACTCCTTAGTTTCTCTTTCTTCTGTCTTGTTGGTGTAGAGAAATGCAACTGATTTCTGTGTGTTGATTTTATATCCTGACACTTTACTAAATTCCTGTACAAGTTCTAGCAGTTTTGGAGTGGAGTCTTTGGGTTTTCCACATATAGTATCAGGTCATCTGCAAAGAGTGATAGTTTGACTTTTTCTTTGCCGATTTGGATGCCTTTAATTTCTTTTTGTTGTCTGATTGCTGAGACTAGGACTTCTAGTACTATGTTGAATAGCAGTGGTGATAATGGACATCCCTGCCGTGTTCCTGACCTTAACAGAAAAGCTTTCAGTTTTTCTCCATTGAGAATGATATTTGCGGTGGGTTTTTCATAGAGAGAGATTTGAATATAAGCATTGTGTAGTCGATCCAGATACCATTTGGAAGACTGTTTAAGAAGCATTCTGGGCTGCTCTAGATGTAGTTGTTTACTAGATTTCCTTCAAATGGAATACACACTAACGATGAAATTCGTTAATGCCTAAGTCTTTAAAATACAGACTTCAGTATTAGATCAACAAAAAGTGAAGTCATTTTGGATCAATAAAAGCACTTCTAAAACCATGAGATTTTAGTTATGACTTAATCTAAGACAAGATGCAAAATAATTGATCTTTATTACAAACAGGGTTTATTTAGTAGAGAAAACATCCTTATCTTAAGTTTAATTTAAACTAATTAAAATCTGGGATGCCTCGGTGGCTCAGTTGGTTGAGCGGCTGCCTTCGGCTCAGGTCATGATCCCAGCGTCCTGGGATCGAGTCCCACATCGGGCTCCTTGCTCGGCGGGGAGCCTGCTTCTCCCTCTGCCTCTGCCTGCCACTCTGCCTATGCTCGCTTGCTCTCTTTCCCTCTCTCTCTGACAAATAAATAAATTAAAAAAATAAAAATAAAAATAAACTAATTAAAATCTTACAATAGAGAAGAAGCACTGTTGGGTGAGGGAAGGAACAAAAATGGGTGAAGAGCAGTGGGAAATACAGTGTTCCAGTTATGGAATGAGTAAGTCACAGGACTAAAAGGTGCAGCAGAAGAAATACAGTCAGTGGTATTGTAATAGCATTGTATGGTGACGGATGGTAGCTACACTTGTGGTGAGCCCAGCATAATGTATAAACTTATATCACTATGTTATATACCTGAGACTAACATTGTATGTCAACAAATCAAAAAAAAAAAAAAAAAGAACCACCACTCTTGATAATGTTAGTCCAGGTAATCTGTATACTGATACTCTTCTTAACTGATTTTTGAGTACTGAATCAGAGATTTAGTAATATCAATATAAATTTGTAGCTAGTACAGAGAGTATTTGTGGTCCTAGTTTATGTAACATCTCCTTCCTTTGGAGTGTTTTTTTTTCCCACATTTAGTAGACACTTTATACAAATTATAGTTTTCAAATTCTTTTCCAATGTTCCTTTTAATGAACCTATATATACAGTGTGAAATTTGGATGAACACAGTAAGTGAACTTATTGTGCTGTTAGGATTTTAATTTTGAAATTTCACAGCAAATGTGGGTATGGTGTTAATTGCTGATGGGAAATCAGACATGAAATATTTACTAAAATTGTATTCTATAAAAAACTGCAAAATAATATTGATGTTTATTTTAATAACATTGAATTAAATGAAACAATATTTCCAGTGCATAAAATCTTTTTTATAATATTCTAGAGATTATTCAGTTATATATATAGCATAAGAATAGCCACATTTGGAGGTATTGGAAGCTCTAACTTTAAAATGATCAAGTGATGTAACTTGATATAACTTGAAGATGTACTATATGCACAGCTGCATTTGAGATATTTTGGCAGATATCTCTCAAGATATCTTGAGAGAGAACATATAAATTCGTAACATTCTAATCAGATGTTCTGACTGTAAATTAAGAATTGGCGAGATTATACTTGGGTTTATGTATCTTAATGCTGAAAATCTTTTCCTGTAGGACCGAGGTGATGAATTCACATACACTGGGAGTGGTGGTAAAAATCTTGCTGGTAATAAAAGAATTGGTGCACCATCGGCTGATCAAACATTAACAAACATGAACAGGTACTCTATATTGTTAGAGTTTGTACAAACTATCTATTTGGGCTTTGTATAAAAGTTTGATTATAGTTATATAATTTGTAACTTAGACTGTAGGGGAGTTAAATTGAGAGTTAAAGATCTAAATTAAAAATCCCATTACCTGATCATATAATTGTTTGTAAGCATTCTTATTTCTTCAAACTGTTTTTTAAATGATGTAATTCCCAGTCTTAATACATGTGTTTTGCATTTGAAAACATGTTGAAACATTTGAAGGAAGGGAACCTATATAAGTGAAATTGAGGACAAGGTGGCTGTCTGCTGTCCCATAGGTCAAAGTTATGTTTTACTTGACACAGATTTATCTTTTAAATTAACAAACTTCTTTTTAAGAGACTCACTAATGTGAGATAGGTTTTAGTTTGGGAGCCACATTTGTGGGCATAAGTGAAACATCAGATAAACTTATCGAAACTACACTCAAGGTGTTTTTAGAATTTATAATAATGTCTCAAATGTTATAAAAGAGAATGTTTAGTTACAAAACTGACCTTTTCTAAGTAAATACTTATAAAGCATTACAAAAGAGCCACCTTGTGCTGACCTTTGTTCTATAGATGTATTAATGATATTCCAGCTTCCATGGGAACAAAAAAATGACTGCAAAATGTTTTATTTCATATGTGCATGCTAATAGCAATAATAAAAAGTGACCCAAACCAACAGATAGCACTGACCACATTATAACTTGTCATAGTGATAATTTTTTGATCAATTTCATAAAGTTGAAATTTTTATATCCTATTGTTAAGGGTGTTTTATGGATTATTGAGTAAAAATGAGTATTTTTCTTTCTTGAGTCCAAATCACTCGGTTTTAAGTAGAGTGCCCTTAATTTCTGATTACCGTGTGAAGTAAAGAATATACCAGTATGATTTCAAGAATTTGTTGCATACCAAATTACATAGAGTCTGTTTTTATGTCTTCCTTCTATATTATTTCTGACAGTAGGATTATTTAAGTGAACCAGCAGAGGAGACAGGTCAGATTTGCTGGTGAAAACATTCCTGAGGCAGAAGTCCAGTCCCTAGCTAGTTTTTCTCTAGCAAAATAGCATCTTTTCAGGAGGAATGATCTTAAAAAGGGTTAGAAATATTTTGATGTGTTTTTGTCAGTGAGAGTGTATCTTGAATTTGCAAAAGGGCTTTTTCACATTTTCAAATCTGAAAATTATATTTATCTTAATAACAATAGATTATTTTGCTTGAGTGAAATTTATTTCCTAACTTCCTACACTTGTAATATACATGGTAAATATTTTCCAAGCTTTTAAAGAATCTAATAGGTATACCCCTATATGCCATATGTTATAATCTTATTAGAAAATAATTAACAAGTAGTAAAAATGTATCGAAAGGAAGGTAGTGAATATAGAATATTAACTCAAAACCATATAGGATTGACTTGCCATAGGGACTCTGACATCCATTCAGTGAATTTATACATTAAGCTTTGAGTACACATTGTGATTGTAAAGACCTCTGGGCAAAGATACCTATATGTTTTATAAAGATGAAAACCGAGGTGAAAGACCCTTAGCTCTGCCCCACATTGTACTCTTTCTTGACAAGTATATAGTCCAGTTCATTTTTGCTTCTCCATTAAGAGGTAGTTTGGCACCTGCTTCTTGCTTTGAGAAGTTTTTTTTCCTATTTCTCAGTTCTTTCATTTTATAAAACTGAAGAGGGCAGGAAGATAGCCTGGCCTTCCTTTACCAGGGCAGTTAGAAGCAATCGATTGAGCTGCAGTAAAAGCCTCTTTTTACCTAGTTTGATCTTGGATTCTTTTCACACACTTGAACAACCTACATACTTATGTAAAGCTAGAAGTGAGTTAATAATGCCGGTTAGTGGTGGAAATCATTCTGAATGAAGGTGCCTATAAGCACCAAAGCATTCCACTCATTAATGTGAAAATAGTATTTGTCCTTTTCCTAGCTCTTTAAGATGAAGTATGTATATCTCAGTAGGTATTACATAAATAAGATGGAATACTAGCCCTAGAAGGTTTGGCTACGTTTTCTTCTACCTCCCAGAGATTTAATGCATCTCCCTTTGAGATAAAAAAGATAACTTGGTAAACTTTATTTGACCACATTTATAAACTTTTTTTTTTTTAACAAAACACTTTGAGTTTATTTACTTTAACAATATAACTGATTAAGAAATCTGAGTAGATTAGACATTTCGTCATAAGGTCAACTTTTTTTTATTTGAGCCTACATAAAATTAAACCCTGAAAAAGTATTTTGTATCATATCTGAATTTACCAAATTGGGTATATATGTGTTTTTAACCTTACATGTTCTCAGTGGTGTCTTTTCACTTAAGTTAGGAAGTAGGTATCTGAAAAGAAGAATACTAATTTTAAATAGATTCTAGTTTGGTGGGGTTTTTGTGGGGAAGTTGTTTTGGTTTTTTGTTTTTGTTCTTTGGCAGGACTAAGTTCTCCCAGGAAAGGTCTTCTTACATAATTACCTTACTGATTAATTACTGCTAAGTGAGTGCACATACTAAGGGACCTTCCGCTAAATCAGGTGCTACTTCTTACTCATTGTTCCTCCTTGTTCACATGTCATAGTAAAAATAGTGATCTGGAGGAGCCAAAAATCTCTCTTGTTATGATTTAACACAGGCATTTGAATGCTTCAGTTTTATTTAAACTTTTTACTCAAAGTCTTAAAACGATATTCTCCTATTAAACTTGTTCTTTAATAGCTTCTAAACGTTAAGGATTCTCTATTGTCTGGAATGTGGAAAGTAGACCTAGAAAGGTCATTTGTACCTTGCTGACAAATTTATTTTCCTGGATTTCTTTCTACATTATTCCAGCAATTTACCTCACTCCCTTATCAAAAATAAATACTACAACAATCACTTGCTTTAGTTTTCCAACTTTCTCCCTTCCCTCAAAAAACGTTATTTTTTAAAAAATTCCATGTATTTCTAGTTGTTTTCTATTATACGTGGCACAGATGTTATTACTTTCAGAAGAACCCTACAGGCTATCTGAGAACCAATCCCCTGGCTTGGGGGTCACATCAGAAAACTGATTTGTCTTCTCTGCTGGTGGGGGAAAGCATAATCCTATTATCTGGAATAATATGGAAAGAATCATAGAATCTTAACCATCAGGTAAGGCATAATTCACCTTTTAATTGAGCTAATAATGCGGTTATATACTTAAAGATTACTTGGTATAAAGACTTTGTTTTATTTTTTTAGGGCATTGGCCCTAAACTGTGATGCTCCATTGGATGATAAAATTGGAGCAGAGTCTCGGAATTGGAGAGCTGGTAAGCCAGTCAGAGTGATACGCAGTTTTAAAGGGAGGAAGATCAGCAAATATGCTCCTGAAGAAGGCAACAGATATGATGGCATTTATAAGGTGCTCTATCTGGCATGACATCTTGTTAGTCACTCTTCCTGGGCTTTCAAGACAGGGCTGCCAAAGGGAATTACTCTGCTGGGGTGGGCTAAAGGAAACAGTAGATCACCTTAGTTGGTACTTCTTCTTTTTCTGGAAATGTAACAGATATGTAAAGTGAGATCCTAACTTCGATACTTTTCTCTTAATGCTTATTTGAAGTCCATAAGGGCAGAGTTATATTATATTTTGAGTTAAACTTTTTATAAGTATATATTCTCTGTGATAAAACTATTTAAATAATGTGACCATTGTAGATACTGATTCTTATATCTTTACAAATATTTTTATTTTAATAGATTTTCAAAGCCAAGCACGTAATAATTTGTAAAATAGGTCATTTTCTGTTTTTAAAAAATGGAAATGTTTACTGCCACCATTTTTATTTATTATTCGGGAATTTATTTGTGACCATAATCTTGTTAATATTTCAAATTTGTAGCAATGTGTACTTATATGGGAACTAACTTGGGAAATAAAGTCAAAACAGTGAATATTTTTTATTTACTGTTTCTGTGACAAGTATCTTTTGAAGTTGCATTTAGTTCAGCCAAGTGTACTTAAACTAGTAATGTAAGTTTAAGGATTAAATCTCAAACTACTACAAAATATTATGATTTAGGTGGTGAAATACTGGCCAGAAATTTCATCAAGCCATGGATTCTTGGTTTGGCGCTACCTTTTAAGAAGAGATGATGTTGAACCTGCTCCTTGGACCTCAGAAGGAATAGAACGGTCAAGGAGATTATGTCTACGTTTACAGGTTAGATTACATTTGTCTAGGCTACTTGTATGTTCATAAAAATGCATACCTCTGTAGTATCTTTGTGCCTTAACACTGGATACAACTCTTGGCTATTGATCAGTGGACTTTAAGGGGTGAGGAATGAAATCATGGAAGTATACAGAAGGAAAACAAGTAAAAAGGTAGCATTCTAGGTGTCAGACTGCCCTAAGACCAAGAATTATGCCTGGGAAAAGCCAGGCCTTCAATGAAAAGTAAAATATTTCCAATTCAATTTGGAAATGACTTGAATGAGGGAGAGGGATACATAAAATTTACATAAAGGAGGCCTTAAGAAGGGAAGTTTATCCTAGAGGGCACAGGGGGTGTGTCTCTGGTAGGGGAAGGGGGAGGTGGCTTGTAAGAGTGGTCTGCTTCCTACCCTTCTCACTTTTCCTCACCCCTTTTTTCTCTTCCCCCTCAAAGCTGCTTCCCTGTCCTGTCACCGCCTTTAGTGCTTTGCCTTTTTTTTTCCCCCTTTGCCCATGTTCAGCTGTTAACCCATATAAGACTGTTGGTTTTGTGTGCATAATGGATGGTATGGCTACATTCCCCGTCCACTGCCTATGCACCTTATTAGACTTTGTCCCTGACACTGACTTCAGAGCATGGTTTGAGTTCATCCTCCATCATTCCCCATGTTGTGCTTCCTGTAAAGACTACCAGCTTTTCATTTCCCCTGGCTCTGCCCACACTGCATGTGTAGGGGCTGAAATATGGGCAAGTGTCTGACCACCCAGGCAGGTGAGTGTGTGTTTTCTAGTGCAAGTCTGTGTCTGTTTTTGTTTTCTTTTTAAACTTGTAGAATTAATTGCTTCATTAATTAAATGAAACATCGGCTGTTAAAATAACTGCCAAACATAAAATAACTGCCAAAATAATTCCTTTTATAATAATAAAAAAATAACTTGTTAAATCCATTTTTTAAAGATTTTTTTTAGATTCATTGTTAGCAGAGCAGTGTTCTAGATGGGTTAGATTTGAAACTGTAAACAAAAGCATATAAGCCGATCTACTTGTGGTAATTTACTATATTGATGGGGCCTAAAACATGTTGAGCTTTTAATATCAGTGTTATCAACAAAGCATGCCCCCCAAAAAAGGGTAGTCAGGAAAACACAAATAGGTAGACTTTATTCCTTAAAGTTTTAGCTGATAAAGAATTCAGTAATTTAGTGGCTTTAGGTCACCCATCTCCCCACCCCCACTTATTTTGGGAGATAAGAAATTTAGTCCTTAATGTTGGGGGGTGGGAGTTGTTTTGTATGGGTTTTTAAAGATTGGCTCCACAATTGAGTGTAATACCATCTATATGAGTATTGTACTTTCCTCTGTGGTTGATCTTCACTTACCTTCATATCTAGATTGTTCTCTTCCTTAAACTTTTTAACCCACCTAGTCAAATCTACTCAAAACTTGTCTTTCCTCTTTTAGATCTGAAACTAAGATCATTATTTTATAAGATAGAAATATCTTAACAGTTATAACTACATGGTTTTACACTGAATTGGGGATTTTCATAGTCTTTCTGTCCTTTAAGTGTTTGTTTCCTTTATAGAAGTCTCTCAGTTTAGGAAAAATATAGACTCTTCACCTCCCCCTTTTTAAATTTCTCAGCAGCATCTAGAAAACCACCCCCCCCACTTCTTTGTGAAGCTTAAATCTATATTGTGCTTTTTCCCCCATCAGTATCCAGTAGGTTACCCTTCAGATAAGGAAGGGAAGAAGACAAAAGGACAGTCAAAGAAGCAAGCCAGTGGAGCCTCAAAAAGGCCGACTGCAGATGGTAGGTAATGATTGCAGACATAAGTCCTAAAAAACATAGTTACTAATAAAAATATTAAGAGAATAAATTTAGAAACTCATAAGAAATTAAATCGGTATTTGGGAGTGGTAGAGAGACATGGGACTTATTGTATATTTTAGTAGTGTCAGAGCCAAAACAGTAGCAGATGTAGTATTCTGAACTCAAGGGAAGTTAGATGCTACCTTATTATTCAGGTTATTTTCATGCTAAACATTACTGGTGCCAGTTAACTCTTTGATCTCATAGTTCTTCTTGGAATCACTCATAAGTCTGCTTATATATTTTTAAATATATCTAGATGATTGTCCGAGTGCCTCCAAAGTGTTAAAAACACCAGATTCAGCAGAAGCAGTTGAGGCTTTCCAACTAACCCCTCAACAACAACATCTAATTAGAGAAGATCACCAAAACCAGAAGCTATGGGATGAAGTGCTTGCATCTCTTGCGGAAGGTCCAGTATGTAAAGGTTTTTTTTAATAATAATGTTCTAATATTAACAAATAGTGAAAAATAATATTCTCTGCAAATCAGTCAAAACTTGATGTTTTTATGTAATCCTCTTAGCCAGTGCCACTACCTTTCAGAAGTAATCTAAAGTAATAACCTAAATGCATTTAAATTGATTTTAGGCCTCTTAGTTATTGGTTTTGACTTCTCTGTGCCTGAACTTACTCATTTATGTTGAAGGCACTGTACATGGGAAGAATTTTCAGTTTGTATAACACAATTTAAAACCCATTGGGAAATTTTTTGCTGTAGTTCAAGATTATCTGATGGTGTAAATTTTAAGCAATTCAGCACATGTTTAACTTAGTGATTAAAAAAAAAATTTTATTTATGGGGCGCCTGGGTGGCTCAGTGGGTTAAAGCCTCTGCCTTCAGCTCAGGTCATGATCCCGGGACCCTGGGATCGAGCCCCCTGCTCAGCAGGGAGCCTGCTTCCCTCTCTCTCTGCCTACTTGTGATCTCTGTCAAATAAATAAATATGTTTTAAAATAGTTTTATTTCAATACTTTCTATGTTTTAGATTTTTTTCCCATTTTTTAATAATCATGAATTTTTTTTTTAATAATCATGAAATTTTAAAGTGAAAAGAAATTACAACTGGTGGGTTGATTTTGTGTTAAGCTGTATTTTGCAAATGAAGCTTTCTTATCCAATTCCAGAAGCTGGAATTTTCAAATGTGAATTGTCTATTCCTTCTTTGTTCACTTGCTTTTATTTTTTATTATGTCTTTAATTTTGCTTAAAATTAGAATATCCCATTTTATTAGATAGTAACCCTTTATTAGGTGTAATACAGTTACTTTTCTGGGTTTTTCCCTCCGTGCAGCTATTATGGGTGAGCTTTAGTATCCACTCTTGAATTTTTATCCTGTCATCTTCTAGTAATTTCTTCTTTCCAGTGTTCCCTTTATTTCTGTCCATTTGTTAGCCAGAACTTCTCATGTGTCTGAAATGAGGTTAGTTGTCTTTCTGTCTAAATTTAGAGAGAACTCTTAGTTTTTGTGTTGCTTTTTATTTGAGAAATAGCCATCAATATTAAGGAAGAATCTTCCCTCGTACAATTTTTAAACATCCATTTATTTATTTATATATTCATTTATGTATTTTTATATATTTTAAGATTTTATTTTTAAGTGATTTCTACTCCCAGTATGGGACTCAGACTCAGAACCCTGAGATCAAGAGTCACATGCTCTACTGACTGAGCTAGAGCCAGCCAGGCATCCCTGTTTATTCTTTTTTTTTAATTAATTAATTAATTTATTTATTTATTTATTTAGCGTAATCTCTACCCCCAATGTGGGGCTCAAACTTACAACACCGGGATCAAGAGGCTCATGCTTTACAGACTGAGGTAGCCAGGTGCCCCTAATTCTTAAACTTTTAGAAATGGGTGAGATTTATCAAATAGTTTTGTTTTTTTTGTTTGTTTGTTTGTTTGTTTTGTTTTTTGGTGAGGTGCCATGGGTGTGGTGGGTTATTGGGGGAAAGACAGAGAGCCAGAATCTTAAGCAGGCTTCACATGCAGTGAGGGAAGCCCAATGAGGGGCTTAATCTTTTGATGAGTATAAGAGAGCCCATTTGATCATCTTTGCTTAAGATGACTCTACTTTTTTTTTTTTTTTTTTTTTTTTTAGATTTATTTAAGAGAGAAAGAATGTGTGAGAGCACAGAAAAGGGCAGAGGGAGAGAGAAACTTTAGCAGACTCCTCACTGAGCTCAGCCTGATGCGGGGTTTGATCTCAAGACCCTGAGATCATGACCTGAGCAGAAACCAAGAGTTGACGCTTAACTGACTGTACTAACCAAGAGCCCCAAGATGGCTCTGTCTTTTATGATTTAGTCCCAATGTGAGTAAGCACTGGCATCAGGGAAATAGGGATTTTTAGATTGAAGTAAAATACCACAGAAAATAATTCTAGGAAAATAAATGTGTTGATTCTTCAGAGTACTAAATACTACAGAGTATTAGTACTTTTATTTTTTTAGCTCAAAAAATATTGAGGTTTCATAACAAGCAGAAGATTGAATAAATGATGTGTTTTCAAATACATATCACCCAGCTTTTTTGAAAAAAATCTGTATGTAATGACTGAGACAAGCTGTCCATGATTTTTTTTTCTTTCAAGTTTTTATTTAAATCTCAGTTTGTTAATATATGTCCATGATTGTTTTAAAGGGGAAAACAGTAATCTCTGGAATATGAGGTTTAACGGGAACGTTCACTTTTTAATACCACATATTTTGATTTTGCACCTCTTCTAGTCCAGTTCTAGGATTTAAAATTAATGTGTATATCTTAATGGAATGGAGTTTCTTTAGTTTTATATGTTTGTTTATGGTTATCATCACTTTTTTTAATACAAAATGTGTTATAGTGACAGACTTTTTTTCCCTAATTACTTAGAATCTTAATTATATTTTATGAAATGCTAACCTTTTTTTCTTTCCCTTGGGTACCATTCTAGAATTTTCTGAAAAAATTGGAACAATCTTTTATGTGTGTCTGCTGCCAGGAGCTAGTTTACCAGCCTGTGACAACAGATTGCCTCCATAATGTCTGTAAAGTAAGTAGATTTCTTTTCTCATTTTCCCTTGTTTAGGACAAGAGGGTACACTAACCTCTAGACATGATTTTAGCATGTAAAGCATTTTTCCATGCAGCAGAACAGTTGTGGAACCTTGTAAGTTAAGAAACATTTCATTACATTTTGGCAGTAATGCATGTTTTAATTCTACAGTAATAGTTAAATACATATAGTTGAGGTATTCTATCATGTTTGGAATTACTGAGGAGAGGTTGAAATGGATAAGAAAGTAAGGTGTTCTTGATGTTTTCTATGTTAGAACTTATGTATGTTTCATATATTATAGTGCAAACTGAATTCTATCCACATAATGGAATCTAAAACAGATTCTGTCTGGCAGCATGCCCAGAGGAGCTGAATATTATTAGTGTGGTGTAAAGGGGAAAACTGAGTTTTAGTCACACCAAGGTTGGAATCCTGCTCTACTGCTCAGTGGTTGTGTGCCCTGACCTAACTTCTGAACTTCAGTTTCTTTTGTAAAATGGAAGTAAACCTTCTGCATATGTTTGTGCCTGACCTATATATTTCTGGAAGACACATTCTACATTTAAGTGATATGATGAAATCAAATCTAGTTCTAACCAGGGGAATCCTATGTGTTTTTTTAGGTATTCTGCCATGAAAGAACAGGATTAAAATCTAACCTAGAAGATGAGTCTAGTGGAAACTATCCATAAATTCTGACACTCTAATTTTATTGGATGAGGAAATTAAGACACAAAAGTCATTTACCTTAAGTCTCACAATATGTGCTAGAAGTGGAACTTGAAGCCATGTCTGTAGACTAGTTTTCATAGTGCAGATTCAGGCCTTTACAGTTGTTCATCTTAAGTTTCTAGTTCCTATTTAAAAGCATAAGTTGTTGACTTTTCTGCATATTACTACTCTTATGAAATTTGGGTATGTTTTTGTTTGTTTTTTGGTTTTGCCTTAGGATTGCTTACAGCGCTCCTTTAAGGCTCAAGTTTTCTCCTGCCCTGCTTGCCGGCATGATCTTGGCCAGAATTATCTCATGATTCCCAATGAGATTCTGCAGACTCTACTTGAGCTTTTCTTCCCTGGCTACAGCAAAGGACGATGATTTGTCTACTTCTACTGTGTTGCTCTTGATGGCTTTTTGGACAATAAAGAATCTAAAAATGGTTGGGGGGAGGGGGCGGGGAGGGTGGAAGCGCAATGGTGGACCATATCTCTCACGTTCTGAAGCAGCTAATCCTCTTTCCTACATAGCCATTATCTTGTGTGTGTAGTAAGAGGCCCATTTCTCAACTGTCTTTTAAATATCAAAAGGTAGTTCCTGTCAGTAACAACTAGTTTTAAATGAGTAAAAAGTCAAAGCCTCAGCTCTAGTTGATATCCAAGTTATGATTTATTTTGCAACTACCTCAGGACAGAAAAGACTTATGGGGATTTTTTAAATCATTGAGTAATTAGTTAAATGAAATTTTAGCTACGCACTGCCTCCCAAATATTAGTTGTGCCTGGTTTGTGTAATTTGATTTTACAGAGGAAATGACACTCAAGATCTTTGGAACGCAGCTTCTGTATTGTGCATAATACATTTTTAATGTCTTCTTCCATTACAATGTGTTTTGCAAGGACAGGTTCATTTTTTAGCCCATTTTGTGAGCTCCATTGTGCTTTTTTCTGGTGTTTTATGCAAGTTGACTACTAATGACTAATGAAAACAATATGAATGCATTGTTGCTGCATTAGTGTAATGTGGTGTGGTTTTGCACTTAAAAGAGGTATTCAGATGCTCTAGTTGTAAATGTTCATGAAAAGCCTCTTCTGTACTAGTCAAACTGCTTTTAGTAAGTCTCACCAGTGGTTTTACATCTGCAGAGCATTGAGGGCTGGGCTGACTTTTGAGAGGACTGAAATTGCTTCATATTGTGATCCTAAATTTTATATTCACTATATTCCCCAAAGTATACCTTAATAAATATTTTATGACCAGAAAAATAGCTCATCTTGCTTCACTTTTTTGCATTTGTCTGGCTTATAGTATATATTTTTAAGAATTATTCATTTCCAGAGTATTTCGTTGTATATTTTAAAACAGACATTTTCTATAATTCTCTATCCTTGATTTTTGGTAATACAAATTAGTGTGAAATCTTAAACACTAAGGACAGGTTTCATCCTGGGTTTGATTTTTTTTTTTTTTAACTTTTCCTAAATTGGAAAAATTTTCAAAATAAGTACCCAGTGACTGTTCTTTTATCTATAATATCTTCAGTCTTGCATTCAGTTTTAGTATTGTTAGTGCTACTTGTTTCACAGCCATTAGAAAACGTCTTTCTAGTCTCTGAAAGTATATTATATTTTCATCAGAGTGAAGTTTTAATATTTGTTATATTTTCATCAGAGTAAAGTTTTAATATAAAAAGTTAAATATGAGAAAACATCTTTCTAGCATCTGAAAGTATATTGTTACATTTTCATCAGAGTAAAGATTTAACATCAGTTTTCCTGCTTCTGAATTCAGAGCAACATATAGCTCCAATATTTATTGAATATTGCTTTGCACTAGTCACCTGTACGTTTCTATGTGTATTCATTTCATCCTCCTGACAACCTTTAGAGGCAGGTACTATTATCCCCATCTTATGGATGAACATCAGAGGTACAGAAATGTTAGGAAACTTGCCGAAGCTCGTATGTCAAGGAAGCAGCACAGCTGTACTAGAAACAGGAAATCTGAGCCCACAGACACTGGCAGTCTTTTATTTCCGGGCTATATAAGCTCTCAGATTTGAATATAAGCCAAGCTAGTTTGGGTGCTTTTCCTGCCTTCAACTGAATTCAAAATCAGGTTCTGGGGATCACTTAACAGCATAGTGATTGGAACTGTTTTTACTTAGGGCTAGTTATGGACATTGGAATCATTTTCATTTTGAAGAATCAAGTAGAACCTTTTTAGATTGAAGTGAAGCATTAAATTATATTATCTAGTGTTGTATTTCCTTTGGCACTGGCCATCTCTCTGTGTGAAGGGTGAGGAACAAATATCCCCTAGTTCAGCTACTTGAACTGGCTTAGTTCTGCTTTTATTAACAAAATCAGTGATTCCCACAGTTAGGCTGTGTTTTATCTTAACTTTGCTATAATATTATGGAATAGGAAAGAAAGTGGATACCAGCTTAACATGTTCAGGAGCCAAGAATGGCCCAAAACTAAGCAATTTTATGTTGATTTTAAACTTTTTCAAAAGACCTCAGGGTTTTGGGGGTTTTTTTTGTTTGTTTTTTTGTTTTTCATAAATATTTTGGTTTGATATAAAAGATACAGACTTTTAGGAAATAACCGCAATACCTTTGCCACACATGTGGGGGAAAAAAATTAACAGTTAATATATCGTCAGATATCTAGTAAATGTTTAAATTTCCATTGTCTAAAATCCTGTGTATAGATATTTTAGGTTTGTTTTTGTCAGGATCCAATAAGGACCTTACGTTGTTATTAATTGCTATCACTTACATATCTTTTAATCTGTACATATCCCTTCAATTTTCTTTACTTTTTGTAATTTGTGTGTTTAAATTATTCTGGAGGCTTTCTGAGAGAGTAAGATTTTGCTGATTATGACCATGTGGTATGGTTTAACCTGTTTCTCTTTATTCTGTGTTAATTAGTAATTGGAATTCAAGTGTGACCAGATTCAGGTTTGATACAGCCCCCACACCCCCCACACCCCCCACACCCCTGGCCAACACTTCTTCATAGGTGGTGTGGTTATCCTTTCAGGTGGTATATAGTATCTGGTTGACTCTTAGGCTCAAGTTTGAAAGAGCAGCTTCTCACTGGATTCTTTTACATGTAGTAGGTGACAGTAATTGCTGTTAAGTACTCAGCCACTTTGATATGGGTATGATTTTTTTTTAATTAGTGTATGCAGTACCTCTAGTTGTAGAACTCATTTCTAAGTGAGTTCAACAAATATGGACATGCTAGTATGTTTAAAAATATTAGGTAAACTTTGGGTAGCTGGCAGTCTGAAACACCCTAAGCTCTCTCATAAGCTTGTTATGACAGTTTGGCTAACAGAAAGGGGACCTGCCTGTATTATAGCCTTGGATTTTAGTATAGAGCCTATATACGAACTGGATAAGAGATCTGCTCTGACTTGCCCACTGTGTACTATTTCTTTTCTGCTTGCTAGGGACTGAACCTTTTCCCATTCTTCAGGACACCCTAAAATACAGAGCTCATGACTGTTCCTGATTTTAGGGAGCTGAGCTTGATGATTCCATGCTTATCTACTGTATGCTGACTGGTCCACACATCAGACATTTGAATCTCTGAAAGAACTGATTACTTAGTAACCTGGATTAATCAGACAGTACAAAGAAGAAAATACAACACCAAACACAAAACATCAAGAACTAGCTAGAGGGACCAGGCAGGCAGACCAAGTAACAACTATTAAAAAAAGAATGAAAGAATGAATTTTATACTATATCCTCAAGTATAAAAATACATTGCATTACTAAACAATAAGGCACTGTATGAAAAGCATTTTGAGATTAAAATTCTTGGAAGTACATGATTGAAGACAAAATGTAACAAAACAGTGGACAAAGTCTGAATGTATTAGTGGGTATTCCATTATATATGGATATTCCACAGTTTGTTTATTCATCTGGTGATGGATATTTGAGTTTCCAGGATTTTGCTATTATAAATAGCTGCTATGAACCTTCATCTGTAAGTCTTTGGGAAATAGCTTGAAAGTTTCCTATGAAATATGTTCTTACCATATAACCTGTCAATTTCAGTAGTATTTACTCAAATGAAGAGATGCTCTAAGTGGTTTATACCATTTTATACTCCTTTCAGTCATGTATGAGAGTTCTCACTAACACTTTGTTTTGGTCCTCTTCACTGTAACCATTCTGGAGGATGTGTAGTTTCTGTAGGACACAAGAACGGATTGAATATTTAGTGACCAGAATGACGGGTAGTCATCAATACTGTTCTTCTGGTATTTCTGGCTCTCAAGTGCATGTGTTAGGATTGTACATCTTAGCCTCCTTGTGGTTGGCTAGGGTCATATGACCAGTTAATCAGTGAGTTATTTAATAAATGCTGTGTGTCACGTCTAGGCAGAGTGTTTTATCACCCTCTAGAGCTGGTTGGGGTTTTTTTTGTTTGTTTTGTTTTGTTTTCAGATTTTATTTGTCGTAGGGGGAGCAGCAGCCAGAGGGAGAAGCAGGCTCCTTGCCGAGGAAGGAGCCTGATGGGGGACTCAATCCCAGGACCCTGGGATCATGACCTGAGCCAAAGGCAGATGCTTAACCAACTGAGCCACCCAGGCGTCCCGAGAGGGAGAGTCTTAAACAGACTCTGTGCTGAGCATGGAGCCCATTGTGGGGCTCAGTCTCATGACACTGAGATCATGACCTGAGCTGAAACCAAGAGTTGGACGCTTTAACTGACTGCGTTGCCCAGGCACCCCTGAACTTATTTTTGTAATATATAGGATATAGTCAAAGTGATGGGATATCACTTCCAAAGTTAGGTCAAAACTAATGTGGCTTCCACTTTGGGTACCCTCTCTTTTTCATTTAGAGAGCTATTTCCTATGTTTTGAGCTATCTTATGGAGAGGCCCATGTGGCAAGAAACTTGTCTCCAACCAGTAGCTTAAAAGGTCCTAAGCCATAGGAGTGAGCTTGGAAGTGGATTCTTCCCCAGTTGAGCCTTGAGGTGACTTCACTGCTCATTCCAACCGAGACACCCTGAGCCAGAGGTGCCAGCTCAGCTGTTGCTGGATTCCAGACCCACAGAAACTGTGATAAGGAATGTTGCTTTAATCACTAAACTTTGGGGTAATCTGTTATGTAGCAATACATGACTGATACGGAGAGGGTAGCCTTAAGTGTCAGTTTGCCCAGGACGAACCCAACTTGTATTTGTTGTTCCAGCGTGCGTGTTTATGAATACAATTCACTTTTCCTCTTGTAAAGTGCCCCAGCAATCCCTCTCAAAGTAATACCAGCATTTTTCACAGAACTGGAATAAACAATTCTGAAATTTCTATGGAACCAGAAAAGACCCTGAATAGGCAGAGGAATGTTGAGAAAGAAAACCAAAGCTGGTAGCATCACAATCTCAGACTTCAAGCTCTATTACAAAGCTGTAATCATCAAGACACTATGGTACTGGCACAAAAACAGACTCGGTGAAACAGAACAGAGAGCCCAGAAATTGACCCTCAATAGTATAGTCAACTAATCTTCGACAAAGCAGGAAAGAATATCCAAAGGAAAAAAGACCATCTCTTTAACAAATAGTGTTGGGAAAATTGGACAGTCCTATACAGAAGAATAATACTGGACCACTTTTTTTTTTTTTTAAGATTTTATTTGGGGCACCTGGGTGGCTCAGTTGTTTCAGCGTCTGCCTTTGACTCAGGTCATGATCTGAAGGTCCTAGGATTGAGCCCTACATCAGACTCCCTGCTAAGTGGGGAATCTGCTTCTCCTCCTTCCTCTCCCCGCCGCAACCCCACTTATGGGTACATGTGTGCTCTCTTTTTCAAATAAAATATTGTTTTTTAAAAAATATTATTTATTTGAGAGAAAGTGAGGGAAGGGGCAGAGGGAGAGAGAATCTCAAGCAGGTTCCCTGCTGAGCAGGAAGCTCTGGGGCTTGATCCCGGGACCCTGAGATCATGACCTGAGGCAAAGTCAGATGCTTAAATGACTGAGCCACTCAGTCACCCCGGGACCATTTTCTTACACCACACACAAAAATAAATTCAAATGGATGAAAGACCTAAATGTGAGACAGCAATCCATCAAAATCCTACAGGAGAACACAGGCAAGAGCCTCTTTGACCTTGGCTGCAGCAACTCCTTGACACATCTCCAGAGGCAAGGGAAACAAGCAAAAATGAACTATTGGGACTTCATCAAGATTAAAAGCTTTTGGATAGCAAAGGAAATGGTTGACAAAACCAAAAGACAACTGAAAGAATGGGAGAAAAAGTTTGCAAATGTCTTATCAGATAAAGGGCTACTATTCAAGATCTGTAAAGAGCTGCTCAAACTCAACACCTAAAAAATAAAAAATCCACAGTAAAGAAATGGGCAGAAGAGTGCTCACTTCTGCAGCGCATATACTTTAAAAAAAAAAAAAAAGACATGAACAGACATTTCTCCAAAGACATACAGATGGCTAACATACTCATGAAAAACTCAACATCACTGGTTCCCAGGGAAATCCAAATAAAAACTACAGTCAGATGTCACCACACACCTGTCAGAATGGCTAAAATCAACAGCACAAGAAACAACAGGTGTTGGTGAGGATGTGGAAAAGGAAAACCCTCATTCACTATTGATGGGAATGCAAACTGGTACAGCCACTCAAAGTTAAAAATAGAACTACCCTGTGATCCAGCAATTGCACTACTAGGGATTTACCCAAAGGCTACAAAAACAGTGATTCAGAGGAGCACATGCACCCCAAAGTGTATAGCCCCAATGTTCATAATAGCCAAAACATGGAAGGAACACCAATGAATGGATAAAGAAAATGTATCCACACACAGAGACACAGGAATATTACTCAGCCTTCAAAAAGAATGAGATCTTGTTACTTGCAACAACATGGATAGAACTAGAGGGTATTATGCTAAGCAAAATAAGTCAGAGAAAGACAAATATTTAATTCCTGTGGAACTTAAGAAACAAAAAAGATGAACACGGGAAGGAAAGGGAAAATGAGATAAAAACAGAGAGGCAAACCATAAGAGACTCTTAACTGTAGGAAACAAACTGAGTGTTGCTGGAGGGGTGGTGTGTGGGGGATGGGGTAACTGGGTGATGTGCATGAAGGAGGGCACTTGATGTAATCAGCACTGGATGTTGCATATGCAACTGATGAATCTCTAAATACTACCCCTGAAACTAATAATACCCTATATATTAACTAGAATTTAAATAAGATCTAAAAATATATAAAAGTGCCCCAGTTTAGGCATCCCTGGGTGGCTCAGT
>PISX010029870.1:0-19460 GCA_004024625.1 Mellivora capensis | reverse complement strand
AACAGACACATAGATCAATGGAACAGAATAGAGAGCCCAGAAATAGACCCTCAACTCTATGGTCAACTAATCTTCGATAAAGCAGGAAAGAATGTCCAATGGAAAAAAGACAGCCTCTTCAATAAATGGTGTTGGGAAAATTGGACAGCCACTTGCAGAAAAATGAAATTGGACCATTTCCTTACACCACACACCAAAATAGATTCAAAATGGATGAAGGACCTCAATGTGAGAAAGGAATCCATCAAAATCCTTGAGGAGAACGCAGGCAGCAACCTCTTCGACCTCAGCCGCAGCCACATCTTCCTAGGAACATCGCCAAAGGCAATGGAAGCAAGGGCAAAAATGAACTATTGGGATTTCATCAAGATCAAAAGCTTCTCTCTTTTTGTAATTTTTCAGAAGCCTCTTCTATCAGGCAGGGAGGATCCATGCCTTCTGAGGGCATGCTTCCCTGCCAGTCCCTAGTGCATGGTAACTATCTAATAGGTTCTCAGAAAATACCCTTTGACAGCATCAACGATGATAAAGCAATGATGATATCTTGGGGACATCACTGTAGGTTATATACAGCTAACATGCTACCTTTTCAAATTTGCAATGGAATCAATATGCAGTGTTCCATAAAAATCATGAGGTCTAGCATATATATATATATAGAGAGAGAGAGAGAGAGAGAGAGACAGACAGACAGACAGAGAGAAAGAGAACACTTATATCATTCACATGTTCCAGATAAGCTCTTTAAAGAGTTTGAGAGGTCCCTGTGTGTTTCTACCTAATTTGTCTACATCTCTGAAAGTGGGTGGGCTCTAAAATGCCTGTGTTTAAAACCTTTGAATACCATGAAAATAGTAAAAGAGAAACTGCAAGTGTTATTCTCAAGCTCTACAGGCTTAAAAACAAATTACAAACATCTTCAAGAAACTCCCACTCTTGGGGAAATTATTAACTTGTGAGTAATGTGAAGACATTCTCAATAGATTCCCAGTTACATATCCCATGGTCTTCATTGTTTACTCTTTAATTACAGTGAGACAGTCTCATACTTCTTGTGGACTCTCAAATGCATGGAATGACCCAACGAAAATAATTCCTCTTCCTACTCCCCTTTCTGGCATTTTCCAGGGGGTGCAGTCTCCTGAGGGACCTTACTCTGGTTCAGCAGAGGTTGGGAGGAGGCGGCCAGGGGATATGAAAGTAGACAGCCATGGCAACTTTGAATTCTCTCACTATCCTGAAGGGTTCTTCAGTGGTCTGTCTCTGCAAGAGTCTGTGGAATTTGCCCCAAAGAGAAAGTTCGATCCTATAGAGTTTTCTCTTTTTTCTAATTAGGGGAATCTTAGATCCTGGCACTCAAAGCTGCCTGTTTCTTTTTGGTGGTAGGCAGTAAGTCAAAATGGCTGAATTCCCAAGCTTTCTGAATCTATGTGAAAGTTCTCAGCCTCTACCCAAGCCCTTTTTCACTGCCAAGTGGTGTGATAAAACTTGTGAGAACAGGTTTTCCTTGTGAGGTAGCTGGTGCATCTGCATCTACTTCTGGCACAAAAACCAATGGAAAAAAGGACTTGGAGAAACCTTACAGAACATCATAAGGGGCTGCTTAATATGAATTTGCTTTCGGAGTTTAATGATTGTTTCAGTGGATGTGATTTTTGTCCAACATTTATTCAAGTAGTTTCTCCCTGTCATAGCACTCACACTTAGCTATAACCCAGCTTAACTAGACAGGACCTAGGTAAGCCACTTTTATTTGGATGAATTATAAGACTTTTCCTGTTCAACGTGATCAACATGTGGCTCAAGAGGTCTTTTTCAACAATGAAACTTCACTATAATAGGGTCTTAGGCCTGTAGTAAGTACCAGAGATTTCAAAGGGCTTTGACATGACAACACTTTTGCTCCTAAGAGAGAATTGCTCCATCTGTCTGATAAATTCATTGATTCTAATGTCTCAGTAAAAGCAATGTTTTCTATTTTCCATCCTTTCCCTTTAATAAGAAATAGAGTCAAAAGCTAAATATGTATCCTTGGTTTTTCTTCAGAAACAAAGAGAGCAATACTGTTGTATTCTCCAGGGACTGAGGTCTCAGCTAGTCTCTGGTGATGTCACCATGATCACTTTTAACTTTTGTTTGGCCCTCCAATCAGACACAAGGAAGCAGCCATGGGGCCTGGGTTCTCAGTTCTACCATGGAAAACCCACCGCTATGTAGTACATGTTGGCAGAGAGTCCATGCAAATCACAAGATCACCAACCAATGTAAACTTATAAAATGCTTTACTGGTTATCTCATTGAACTCTTAAAACAATACTTTGGGGCAGATGCTATTACTTCTTATTTTATAGATGAAAACTCAGAAAATTAGTGAGATTAGGTCACTTGCACAAAGTCAGGTAGAAGGTGGATTGAACCCATGTCTTTTGACTCATTGACAATGGAGTAAATTCACCACAACCTTGCTATTCAAAGCATATTCCTTGGACCAGCAGCATCAGCATCCCCTGAGAGTTTGCTAGAAATGGATGATCTCAGGCACTCCTCAGACCTACTGAATCTGCATTTTACCCAGATCTCAAGTAATTTGTATGTGCATATAAAACATGAGAAGTATTGCTCTACAACATAACTATTCCCAGCCATAGGAAAGTTCAGTTGAGGCCCCAATGCAGAGTGACCTAGGGAGATGAATGTGTTCCTGGGAAGAATATTATGGCAAGCTCACTCTAACTTTGTTTTATTTATTTGTAGTTAATGCTCAAATTTGAATCCCTCCAGCTTTTCCAAGTCTAGTGAAACAGAATCTCAACCTCTATGAGGCATATGGATCTTTGTTCAACACTCTCTTGGTGGGGGAAAGGCATTGTCTTCATGTGAATCTTTTTGAAGATCCTTAAATGAAAAAATGAAACGCACTCATTGCCCCTGTTAATGTTGGGAGTCCTAGCTAAAAGCCCATGTGGCTTGAATGCTATTGGAGGTATTCATAGATAAGCAAGATTGATTTTTGCTTGAATGAAAGATAACTTAGTGGTAAGGGATGGGTAGTGGTAGGGAATGGGAAGGGTTGGGAAGAAGAGGGTTGTAAAGACCCATAGGGTAGCAGGGAATCCAGCTGCCTCTCACTTCACTCCTCTGCCCGATAAGCATCCTTTACCAAAGAAGGCTGAATAGGCTACTCAAGGCCCGTCTTTAAGATGTCCCTATCTAAATAAAAATATTTCTGGATTCTTTTCACCTTCCCTTCTTTCCAGTTTCTCATAACAGTGGTCAGGAAACCAAAAGGTATGATTTCAGATATTGAGAACGTCCAGCTATCCCATATCCCAACCATCACTGACCTCCTATGCCAGGAATTTAATTAACCAATGTTTTTGCTCAAGGCATACTCATTCATATTCTTAGTCTCTACACAGTGATGATTATTTTGTTCTAGCAAATCTCTGCCCCAGACAGCATCTTTGTATTGAAAATTTGACCTCCAATTCAACATAAAAGCGTTTGTTGAAGTAAGTAGTTTATTATGTAATCAATGAAGAACATTTAGTTGTTTTATAACAAGAAACTGATATGATTCAGTCTGTATTTTAGAGACCTCGCTCTTGAAGCTGTGTGAAGAGTAGAGCAGAAATAGTTAAAGAAACAGGTTTCAACCTCAAAATGAATGACACTTTTCTCCCTACTTAAACTGTGAGATTTAGTAGAAATTGCCATGTAAGTAGTAAATATAAAGCATTAGATAAATGCGATGTATAAGAACAGTTGTTTTTCTTTTTTTAACATTATTTCACACACACACACACACAATCTGGACCCAAAAAATGGGCTCTTAAAGGATCTATTTTGGCTATCCATTGTTGAGTGCCTAATTACCACAATACTTAGTTGGTTACAAAGATAAGTTTTTTTGTTTTTTTGTTTGTTTGTTTTTGTTTTTATTTCCCACAATTTGGGCAGTTCTCCTTTCCATGATGTTGCAGGGGTGCTGGGACAGCCAGAAGGTTCAAAATGACTTCCACCACATGGCTAGTAGTTGGTCCTTGTGGCTATCTGGGAGCTCAGCTAGGAGCTTCAGTTCTTCTTCATATGAGCCAATCCACATATTTTCTTGGGCTTCCTACTAGTATGGTGGTAGGAATACAAGAAAGAGCCTTCCAAAAAGTAAAGGAAAATTTAAGACTTTGCCTTGAAGGTACACAGTGTGATTCTGCAGTATTATATTAGTCAAAAGAAGTCACGGGCCATCCTAGATGCCGGGAGGGGGTGGGGGTGGAGAAGGACATAAGTTCTGCCTGTTTAGGACAGAATGGCAAGATCATAGTTCAAAAGAGCCATAGGATGAAAGACATTGTTGTAGGCACCTTTGAAAATGGAGTGCACTTGTGTGATGAGCACCAGGGGAAGTCCAGAAGTGCTGAACCACTATATTATACACCTGAAACGAATATCACACTGTACATTAACTAAGTGGAACTTAAATTTTAAAAAATTTTAAAAGAAAAGAAAAAGAGAAAATATAGTCTATGATGAGGTATTTTAAAAGTCTTATTGTGTGGCGCTTGAACTGTTCAAAATGGTGGGAAAAATATTCTATCCCTTTAAGAAAATAAAGAATAAGATGCCTGAGATTTTGATAGCCCTCCTGTTATAGAGGTATATTGCTATCCAATGGGTTCAATATATTCCTAATCAGTCCACAGAGTGGAAAAGCATCAGAGTTCATTTTCACTACTTGAATGAAAGTACTAGTTGACACAAACGAATGAAGCAACCCCAATATATTAACCTATAGCAGTGCATTTTGGGTGCTCCCCAGTGCTAGCAATAGACTGGGCATGGTGGGCTGCACGTGGAGAAAGAGGCAATCTTGCCCTCCAGCACTAGCCTGCAAGTTTTGCAAACTTAGATGTATGCTTGAAATGAGAATCCCATTAGCATGGAGCACCCAAAAATCTACCTAGCCATATACTTCTGAGAGCCCTGGAAATTTGTCTAAACCTATCAAGAGCTTAATGGAAACAAATTAAGGAATCATTGCTTGAGTTGCTACAATGCTTTAAAAAAGAAATGGTTGGTATAATCTGGTCTAGAGTAAGATACAGACCACTCTTCTGGGGTCACTAGTCATAGCAGCATGGTCAAATTAAAACTGGAGGCTTACTGGGGAGTGCAGGAGGTTTGGAAGGAGAAAGCAACAATCTTGAGCATATTATCCAGGCATGAAGCTCCCAATGGCCTGGGCCCTTGTTGTTGCAGCTTAGTGTAGGATCAGAAGCTTTGTTACATGACCTTGACCTCAATGGAGAGAAGTTTTTCAACTGTCTGTACCATGTTTCAGTGAACTCTGGCAAGACAAGAACTGGGCACTCTAAAATAATCTGGTGGTTTTATCAGAGTAAGAGACAATAATGTGATTTGTCTGTTGGCATGAGACAAAACTTTCTTGTTTTATATTATGAATAAAAAGTTGGGCCTGAACCTGCCTGGAATGAGTAAACACATAGTAGGTATTTAGCCATTCTCAAGTTGATAATTGCATGATTGGAATAGACAAATTAACCAGATTTCCAAGTCTGCCTATCTGCCCTCAGTTTCCACCTTACACACATGCCTACTGTTTGAATTGACTTCAAGGACCCAAGAAACTGTAAGCTGCTTCAGATTCAGAGACATTTCAGGCCGAAGTTTAGTACACATTTCCTAAATCGAAACTGCATAGGCATTCACTCATCTACTACTTGGGAACAGTTGCTTTCCATAGCTAGACACTCAGCAGTTTTAAGTAAGAAACAGGGCTCAAGTGGAAAATATTTGTACAGGGAACAAAAGCAAATGGTGTCGTGTTTGCCAACGACATCTTGGAGAACCAGTGGGTAGTAAAAGAGGGAAAACAAAGAAGCCCGATATTATAATATGCCTTTCTTTCAAGCACACACATACACAAAACCAAAATAAGGCAAGCCCCTTTAAGGGGGAACATTTCTGGCAGAAATAATTACTCTATACTTATTGCTGTTGGAGTTGTGGCCCAACAGGGGAATAAAAAGTGCAAGGCAATGAAGTAGAGCTGCAAGGGGGACCAACGGGCATTGAGCAATTTACAAAGTCTCAGTTTGTTCTACCTGGAGAAAGGAGTGTATATTTTAAAATATCACATTTAATTAACACTTGAAGAGAGGAACCTAAAGGTTCACACAGTGATTCTAGGCAGCTTTTGTATGAAACAGATGAAGAGGAAAAAACCTGATTAGGCACTGGCCTTAAGCACAGTTTCCTTGGATTTCCTTTTTCCTCTTTACCATATAATAACATGGCTGAAAATTAGTTCTGACAGCTAATCAGGGTGAGTGGCTCTTTCTTTTCCTGGAGTGGTTAACAAGTACTGTGCATTTTGCCAACACACCATACTATTGAATGGGTGTGGGAAGGAGAGAACTGATTAGTTATTTCTTTGCGGCCAACTCTGTGCCTCCCTTCAGTTAAATCAGAGGGATCCTGTGGTTACTGGGGTCTGGTATGTGTCTGAGGGCAGTCTGGGAACGTCAGAATTCAGTTCTTTAATATGGTGGCTCTTCTCCCTCCCTACTAGTCCTCATGTACCCCCCCCATCTGTCTCCAATGTCTCCCACTCACAATTACTGCTGTTTCTGATGGCATACTGGAAATCTGTACATAAAGATGCAGTGTTGGTCTATATTTAAGCTGTGGAATGATAAAGCAGGAATTAGCTAAAGACAGAAGAACAAAATCCAATCCTGACTGACTCATGATAGGACAAGAATTCGTGTGTAAAGGTCAGACGTGAAGTCAGGTCATCCCCCAGGTGAGCAGGCAGTGCTTCCATCCCTAAGGGGTGTCTTTTACTTGGTTGAAGGGAGTTTGCCTCACCAAGAGTTTTGTTTTTTCATCTTGGAATCCAAAAGGACGATCATTGCTAAAAGGACTACACAGGAATGGAATGGAGATAAAGAGCTTTAAGACACTCAGATGAAAGCTATGCAAAGGAGTACAGTGATTGCCCCACAAATTAAAAATAATAGCAACAGCAAAAGTGGTCAAAGGGTGATATCTGGGCCAAACACAGCCCACGGATTCCACGACACCTGCCCTGGAGCTGATCTCCTTTGAAATCCGGAGAAATATCTCCAAAACTACAGTTTCTGACATGTCCCCTTCCCAGGGAAGGAGCCAAGGGAACAGGTTCTGGGTTTAATGGGCAACATGACAAGCCAAGACCTGAACTGTGGCATCTCTGACTAAGCCGAGGGTAGCCATGTCCACATCAATGAGCTGAGGTGCTTGGTCATGCTCGCTATGCTCTTGGCTGGGCTTCTGGAAGTTCTCCCTTTTAGGTCATCCTTTGAGAGAGGAGTGGGCACTCATATTTTCCAGGTAGTTTTCGTTGGCCTTCTGGAAGGAAATACCCCTGAAACAAGAGTGAGCCTTTCTCAGCACAAATGTTCTGGCATTTGGGGGCTCTGTTTTGCTGTGTCCCTGCAAGAAGGTCAAAGAAAAAAGAAAAAACGAGTCTTCAAAATTGCTTAAAAATTGCACCAGCTGTGTTTTGGTTGGATGGACACATGTCCTGTCTTTTTTTTTTTTTTAATGTGCTAAAACACACATGACAGAAAACTTATATTTTACTTATTTTAAAAATGTACAATTCAGTGGCATCAAGTACGGTCATAATGTTGTACAATCACCAGCACTCTCTAGTTCCAGAACTTTTTCATCACCCTAAAAGGAACTGGTACCCTTTAGCAGTCACTCCCCCAATCCCCCATTCTTACCTCCTCTATTCCAGGCAGCCCCTAATCTGCTTTTTGTCTCTATGGACTGGTCTCTTTGGGATACAGCATGGAAAGGGAATCATACAATACATGGCCTTTTGTGTCTGGCTTCTCTCATTTAGTACAACGTTCTCAGGGTTCATCCATGTCAGGACTTCATTCCTTTTATGGGTGAATGGTATTCCAGTGCATGGAGAGACCCCATTTGGTTTACCAGTTTGTCTGTTGGTAGACATTTAGGTTATGCCTACCTTTCACATATTGTGAATAGCGTTGCTATAAAGAGTTTTTTTTGAACTTGTGTTTCCAGTTCCTTTGGGTACATGTCTAAACAGTGGAATTTCTTGGTCATATGACAGTTGTATGTTTTCCTTAATAAAGGACTGCTAACCTGTTTTCCATAAGAGGCTGCACCATTTTGCACACCTACCAGCAATGTATGAAGGTTCCAGTTTCTCCACATTTCCGCCAGCACTTGTTACTTTTCTGTATTTTTATTGCCATCCTGGTGGCTAGAAGTGATATCTTGTTGTGGTTTTGATTTGCCTTTTCCTAATGACTAAGGATCTTTCCATGTGCACATTGGCCATTTGTCTATCTGCTTTGAGGAAATCATTATTCAAGGCCTTTGCTTATTTTTAAATTGGCTTGCTTTTGGCTTTATGTTGAGTTGTAAGAGTTCTTGAAGTATTCTGAATAATCAACTCTTACCAATACGTGATTTGCAAGTATTTTGTCCCATTCTGTGGGTTGTTTCTTTGCCCTCTTGACTATCCTGTTTTTAAAGAGAAGATACCACACAAAGCATGTGGATGCTTTGGAGAAAAGAGTACCAAATAGGAAAACAACAGCCTTAATAGTTCTGACCTAAGGGAAGTCTCCTTGCCATTATTTTTTTTCTTTCTCTCCCAGCCTCTAGTAGGTAGCCTTAGTCCCAAAGTCTCCCTGAAATAATTCAGCCCCAATAAGTCGTGTAAAGATTCCATGTACCAGATGTGGTGCTGGGCACCTTCACAGCATCTACCGCCATCTTGGTAACTAGTCTGCAACAGGAGAGCTGTTAATCCCATTTTCCAGATGAGAAAATCAAGGTACAGATAGGTACAGCAGAGACAGGATCCAAACCCAGGTCTGCCAGATCTCTTCCTACTTGCCCACATGTTCATTAAATTTTGTTCTGGAACACTCCGGGGCCTCCATGTGGATGCCCATCTGGGGCACACCTGGCTGGAGGAAGGAGGATCAGTAGCAGATTGGGGTCCCCGAGGCCAGCATCCACTCCTAACGGAACAACTCTCCCCTGATCTTTTTTATAATTTGGGACTCAGGTGGAGGACTTAAAACAACAACAAAAAAGAGGCTTCTAGTGCTTTAAAAAAGCGTTTGAAAGCCAGTGTTAAATCATGCTGCTGCACGGAAGAAAATCCCAACGTTTTCATAACTTCTTGTAATATAGGAGTTTGAAGAAAAGTCAGTTCTAAATGGGGAGCTGTCGTGTAGTGGGTATAAGGTTTCAGTTTGCTAAGTGAGTAAATTCCAGAGATCTGCTCTATCACGCAGTGCCTACGATTAACAATACCGCATAGCACACTTAAAATTTGTTAAGAAGGTAGATCCTGTGATAAGCATTTTTACCACAAAAAACCCCACAAACAACCACCAAAAGAGCCTAAGGTACACAGGAAAACTGGGGGGGGGGGCGTGAATAAGTCTATTACTTTGATTGCAGTAATGGTGTCACAAATGTGTGTGTTCAATCTCATTCCATTGTACCCATTAAGTATATAGTCTGTTGTATATAGATTATATGTTAATTAAGCTATTTGACTTATTTATTTGAGAGAGAGAGAGAGCAAGCAGGAGCAGGGGGAAAGGAATAAAGGGAGGGGCAACTTCCTGCTGAACAGAGACCCCAACATGGGGCTCGAACCCAGGACCCTGAGATCATCCCCTGAGTCGAAGGCAGACGCTTAACTGACTGATCCACCCAGGCGTCCCTCAATTAAGCTAGTGGTTTAAAGGAAACCAGTTCTTAGCTTCACTGACAAAAACCTTTTGTGTTGTATTTGCGCACCTCACACAACACACTCACAGACTCTCCCTCAGTCACGTTATTCCTTCACATTCCACTCCAGGTGGGCGATGCCAGTTTGGGAGGCAGTTGCCTCTGAACTCCTACTCACCAAAAAAAAAAAAAAAAGAGGGGAAAAAAGAAGAAGTAAAAAGAAAAAAAGTAATTTTTGCCAGGGACCACACCCACACTACTTCCTGGCAACCAAGACTGTCACCATTCATCAGTCAGGTATGCTGCCGGCTCACCTTTGATAGCATTTTCGCAGCTGCACAGCTCAGAGACTCTCCAAATCAGAGACAACTTCTTGCTCTTTTAGTTTTCAGTCGCAAAATGAGTTAAGGGAGTTAAGGGAGTCCTTAGCATTTCATCAAGCCTAGTCGCGATGGCGGTATTCAGGAAGAGAGCCATGGTGCCCAAAACACAAGGATCCGAGGCCAAATCTGAAGACAAATAGCGTGCAGGAGATTGCCCTCCCAGTCTGAAAACTGGCCGGGAAGGAGAGGTAGCTGTGTGACCAGGTGAGGGGGTCCTGAGCAGCCCATTCCCACTTAACACGTCTGGTCCTCTAGAGGGCGCTGCTCTGGGCCTGGAAATCTCCCCTGAAGAGAAGGTTTAGGTTTGGCTTCCAGCTTGGCATTTCCCTTCTCAGGAGACTCCAGCAGCCCTGGGTGTGTTTCCCCACATTAGAGCTGGCATCAGAGGGTCATGGTGAACACGTAGACCTGCACAGAGGGTGAGGGGACCTTGTCCCAGCAATGTGGGGACGTGGATGTGTGGAGCTTCTTGGAACTCTATGCACCTTGGGTTTCTGAACATTTACTCTGCATGCCCAAAAATTGTTGCCAGGTATCTGCTCAATCATGGTTCTGGTGTGAAATCACATGAAGAGGTTTAATGTTACTTACTTCTTTGGTCAGAGGTGAGGAAAGGGTACGGGGAAAATTTCCTGCACACCAGAGAAATTGAGATCCAAAGGTGGAACGCCATTTTATCCTTCACTTAGGGGTTCTCCCCCAACTTACACATTATTCAGCAACTTGTTTCCTTTGGTTCTCAAAAGTTACTCATGTGAGTATTTATTAGCTAACTCCTATAGGGTGAATGGTGTTTCCTGGCCCCCTTAAGCATCGGCCATGAGCATTTGGGTCCAAAGGACTTGCCAACAGAAACTGTGGAGCAGGCAGGTGTCAGCAGGATGTACTTTCCAAAACGGCAAAAGGCCTTCCTCATCTCCAAACCCTCCCCTGATGACTTGCCCAGGTACCACTCCTCTTCTCTGATCTAGCTAACACTTTTATAAACTTTAAACTACTGAAATCACTCGCAGGTTACACCCATCAATATGGCACCTTTGCTGCCAGAAGGCCCCTGGTGAACGACACATAGGGTCGCAGACTCAGCAGCAGGGTGACCCCTTTTTGGGCTCCCCAGACCACAAGATCTAAGGAGATACAGATTAGAGCAAGCCCAGGTTTGTGCTGCCACCTGCTGCTTTGGTGCGCCCACCCAAGCTGGGCTGCGCCTGACTCACCTGTCCAGGTAAGCAGCAGGGTCTCCAGGCTCCAACCACAGCAGTAAACAGTGAATCATCCCTGAAACACCATGAAGTCGAGAAAGTGCCCCTTTTCCTCCCTCTTGGCTCCTTTCAAAGCCTAGGAGTTCACCTCTCATTTATTGTCTTCTTTACAATCAGGAAAAGTTCTTCCTATGTCCCAAGAAAGAATATAATAAAGAACAGTCTGTTATACCCTGGTCTGCCTTCCTAGTGTCTAAGAGATTTACACAGTGTGGTGTCTAGTTTTTTTGTGGAAAAAATTTCCAGCTGGGAGTGATAGGAAAGAAGGAAGAGGTATGCCATTTGGTCATAAGAGCTATCTTTAGAGCCTCTATTTACCAGAGGTGAGATTAATTGCTATGCCTTTGGGAAACGGAAAGCTGTTCTGAAGGCATACAGGAGAGGGGAGCTGAGATTTGGTGGGGAGGCATGGCATCCCTGGAAGGCAGGCATTGCCACGAGGCGCTGACATAAGTCCTCTAGATTATGGTGTGGCCTGGCTGTTTAGATCTTCCTATTGACCCAAACAAGCAAATCTCAGGGATCCTGGATCAGAAAACCCATGGATTTGATGCAGAATGATCTCTAGAATATTCTCTTGGGACTGACAAGATTTCATTGAGTGAGAAATATGCTTGAGAATATGTCTCCTATGAAAAAAACAAACAAAAAAAAACCAAAAAAAACCTGAGCCTCCTGGGAGGCTCAGTTGATTAAGTGTCTGCCTTTGGCGCAGTCATGATCTCAGGGTCATGGGATCGAGTCCCCAGTTGGAGGTCTCTGCCCAGTGGGGAGCCCACTTCTCCCTGTCCCTCTGCCCCTCCCCCCACTTGTGCTTGCTCACACTCTCTCTCTGTCAAATAAATAAATAAGATCTTAAAAAGAAAAAAGAAATAAAAAAAACACAAACAAACCAAGAAACCCTCCTTGATCTGAAACAATGTGGATTGTAGGCAGCATTTCAAAGTAATCACAGGACACAATTGAACTAATTAGGTTACATATACAAAATACAGTTAGCACAAACATGCTTTTAAAAAACTGTAGCTTGCCAAATTAATTTCTATAAGCAATGAAGAAAGTAATTAGATTTTCTGACTAATTATGTTTATTGATTGTTCAAGGTCATGCTTCAAAACAAAGAAAATGGTGAAGATTTTAAAATTGCAATAGGACTTTATGAAGAACTTGTATTTGAAATAATGTTTTATTTCTATTTTGACAAAACCTGTCATTCTTCTAATCAAAGAATAGATCTAGGCTCCTACTTTCAGCTTTCAGAACAGAGCTCTGTGGTCATGCTGGGATACAGATAGTTCCGGACGTGTTTTAGATTTGAGGAACAGGCTCACCAACTTAGGGTCTATTTGTTGGAGCTTAAGAAGTTTCTAAGAAGTAGTGACTCAGTTCATTAAGCATCAGAATCTCAGGATTGTGAAATCAACCCTGTCGAGCCCTGCATGGGCTCTGCACTGAGTATGGAGTCTGCTTAAGGTTCTCTATCTCCCTCTCCTTCTGTACATCCTCCCTGGTTACACTCATACACTCACTCTCTCTCAAAAAAAAAAAAAGAACAAAATAAATAAGGAGATTTCTAGGAAGTAAATTATCCATCTTCTTTCACCCTCCCAATTATATAACTCACTGGTGGCAAATAGCAAATTGTATATTGGAGGTCATATGATGCTTGTGTGTGTGTGTGTGCGCGTGTGCGTGTGTGTGCATGTGTGTGTGTGTGTGTGTGTGTGTGTTTGTGTTTTAATGCCTCAGTAACAATTTTACCTTGGGACCAATATTCACACCTGAACTAAGTCTCATTGTTAACCAGGAACCAAGACATCCAATTACGGAAAATGGCACAGCTGTTAATGAGGCAGGAATTCAAAAATAACTCTTTGCAGCTATAAGACTAAGAAGGTGTAATTTCCAAAGGATTGCTTAGTTTATTGAAAATAGACATATTCAAGACAAGACAGAGAAAAGGAAAACCCATTCTAAGAGTTTCGCCTCATATATAAAAATCTGGGGTTACGTTTATACATGTCTACACCCTGCCCGCACCCCCACACCCTCCTCTGACAGAGGTCATTCTTCTGAACAGCGGTGACCCTGTAATAACCCTGAGATGGTTTTACCCAATACTACAGTTGTCTTGGTGGCCCCCTATTCCCACTCCACCTCATTAGACAACACAGACATATACATCTCTGTCACTGCAGAAAGTTCTATGGAATAGTGCTGAGCTAGAGGATATTTCCCGCAATTACCTAGAACTAGCATCTTTTAAAACAGCACCCAACCCATCACCAGTCGGTTGAGCAAACATGTGATGGGCCCGCCATCTCATTGAACGCGCACAACTATGCTGGTTCAGGAAAGTCACAGCGAACACTTTTGTTTCCAGAGGTCACATTTCCTGATGCATCAGGCTTCTGGAGCTGTGCCCTCACTCTTCTTAGGTCCCACAAATTTATCAACAGTGTTGGCATTCAGTGGAAAATGGGGACATGGCATAAGAAACATTGAATGTGACAGCTAGAAAAGATGATTTGATCCCTTTTAAATTGTGTCCAAAGGGCATGAAGTCACCTTAATTTTGTTCCCATGTGTAGATTTTTTCCTTGATGCACAGCACAGCAGAGAGGACAGCTGGATTTAACTGAGTTAGAGCTGAGGGAGGACATGCTGCAGGAAAATTACCTTTGGAATGCGTGGCTTTATGTCAGTCACATCCCTACCCCAAGCAACAGATGGATGGAGCAATGGGGCCTCGCCTCTTGTAAAGGTAGCCAGGAGTCGTGGAGAAGACAGCCCTTTGGCAGCAACCCTCTTCCTCTAGGGCAAAGGCAAGTTAGAAACAGAAACAGAAACAAACTACCTGTCTATTTGGTGATTCATTGCTGAAAGATCTAATTGTGAGCACAGGGATTTGTTTGTTTTATGAAATGTTAGTGAACACTTACTGTGGTCTCTACTCTTTTTTTTTTTTAGATTTTATTTATTTATTTGACAGAGAGAGAGAGAGAGAGAGATCACAAGTAGGCAGAGAAGCAGGCAGAGAGAGGAGGGAATCAGGCTTCCTGCCGAGCAGAGAGCCCAGATGTGGGGCTCAATCCCAGGACCCTGAGATCATGACGTGAGCTGAAGGCAGAAGCTCAACCCACTGAGCCACCCAGGCGCCCCACTATGGTCTCTACTCTTGAGTCATTTACAGTCTAGTGGAGGAGTTTGATATGTTCACTGATTCTTAAAGTATAATGTAACAAATGATTATTTGTAACAAATGATTATTTGATCATCAGTCAATGATGATGATGATAATGATGGTGAACATTTACTGGGAACTGTTCAAGTGGCAAGTGCTTTTCTAAGTGCTTTACATGGAGAAGTACAAAACAATATTTTGGGAATATAGCTGCTGGGAGGATCCCCATGTGAAACTATACCACACTATTTTTCAAAATTTCTGGGAAACTTAGCATATAAACAAAGCAAAACTTCCATAAGTTATTTGGGAAGCTAGAATTGTAGAGCAATTTAGATAATGGCTTTTTTTTTTTTCAAATAACCTTTTAATTTTGGAATTACTTTACATTTATGGAATAGTTGCAAAGAAAGAATATGGAACCCCCAGATGATAGTGTGTTTCTGATTCAGACAGTAATGACTTTAAGTCCGAGGTCTGCTATTTGTTATTGTGTCCTTAAACAAATTATTTAACCACCCATTTACTTAGATGTGACTTCTTGAATTATAAAATGGTACAATAATACTTGTTTTAGAAGTCTGTAGGAAAGGAAAAAAGTGATAGATGTGTGAAGTGCTTTGTACACGCTTAGGCTGTTGATCTGCTTAATAAACATTGGCACTTACTATTATTTATATGGATGATATATTTGTTTTAAGAAATTAATGAAAATCATACATTGTAATAACTTTAAATGGCTGGTGTCCAACAATTACAGTTTTAGCTCTTCAAGGGATAGATTCCATTCCCTTCCTCGTCTTTCTCCTTTTCTTAGGCAGTTGAAGGAACTCTTAGCTCTAACTTCCACCCAGGCTCAGTCCACATCACATCAAATGTACCCACCATCTTCTTGTCTCCCACTGTCAGCAAGCTCTTTCCACCTAAAGAAAGAGAGGGAAGATGGAATGGATATGCCCATTGCCTTAGCAGTGCAGACTGCTTAAAAGGTGGCCAAGGGTCAACAGACATCTATTTTTCACAGTTCTGGAGCTGGAAGTCCAAGCTCAAGTTGTGAGCAGATGCAGTGTCTGGTGAGAGCTCACTTCCTGGTCTGCAAAAGACGATCCTCTCATTGCCTCTTCACATGGCAGAGAGCAGAGAAAGGAAACAAACTCTTTCCAGTCTCTTCTTATAAGAGCTCCAGTCCCATCATGAAGGCTCTGCCCTCATGACCTAATAACCTTTCAAATGCTCGCATCTCCAGATACTATCACCTTGGGGATTGGAGTTTCAATAGGTGAATTTTGACATTGAGTCTGTAACACGCATCCAGGGTGAGAGGCTGGAACAAGAGGCTGGAACATTCTTTTGTGGTCTGTTCAATGGGAGCTCACTGAGGGGCCTCACAGAACACCGTCTCAGGAACTTTGGGCATAGATACAGGACTCCTTTTTCTGCGGGGCTGGCCCATGATCCATTACTCAGTTTCCCAGTGTCGCCCTGCTGAGCTGGGAATGAGGTAGAAGGGCAGAGAAACTAGAAGGCCAAGCAGTGTCTTCTGTGAACTCTGAGATGCTGAGGGCCATTTCTCCACCTCCAAAACAGAGAACTCTCAGGGCTCCCCCTGGACTTTTGTGTGGTCCATTAGGGTCATGCATGTTTACCTTCATCATTAACCAACAGTTACTCCTACTATCTCATTTCTTTAGAAGAAAATACTTCTATCTAGGTATTATTTGGGCTATACATTCAAAATCGGTTTTCTTAAGCTTCAAAATATCATGAAGGGCAGTCATACTTGAATTGTCTCTGTATTTCTCTCTGCTACCAGAAGACATGTCTTGTGCAGAAGCCATGCTAGTCTTCTCTGTATCATTCCAATTTTAGTATATATGCTGTCGAAGGGAGCACTAGAAGACATTTCTAATAATCACTTAGCACCCCCCTTGATTAAAACAAAGCAGCTCCACACTGAGGATTTGCTTTTCCTCCTACCCTTCCTTGCTTATGTGAACCCACCCCCTCACACCCCCAGCACAGGCTCTCTCTCTCTATCTCTTTGTTTCTTTCTCAAAGACATATGTAGTGATAATTCACCAACATCGGACTTTAGGTCAATTTCAGTTGCTCTTTTTCAATTCCTAACAAATTTAGCAGAGGCATTGGGAAATTATGGGTCATTACAGTCTGAATGGAAATCCCCAGGTCAAGGGTAATAACTTTTCTTCAGTTTAAAAGCTAATGTTGCCCTAAAGGCAACCCTAAAATATGTCTGAAAGTTGTTCCCATCAATGTTTTTTGGAGATAATTTAGGCTTCTTCCAATGGAGAGCCTGTTGATAGATTAGGTACCTCTACTGTGCCATTCACCAAAGATACACAGCAAAGATTGCTACTGCAAACATACTTCCTAGTGGTGAGGTACCTGTGGTCCAGATGGCCATTTTGATCAGGTGGTGGCTGTGAGGACAGACATTTTCCAAGCACTTTCTATGATAAGACCTAATGCTTATGGAGTACAGTAAGTACTAAGTAGTACACTCTATAAGCTCTATCCTTAGCACTTCACAGGTACTTTTTCATCCATCCTGTATGGCAACAGCACAAATTGTGCAGTATTATTATCCTCACCTTACAGCTGAAGAAACTGAGACACAGAAAGTTTCATTGACTTGCTCACAGGCACACAGGTGGGAAGAAGTGAAACCAGGATTTAAAATATTGACCTTGGAACTCACACTCTTGACTACTGTGTGAAGATATTATGCCTCATTTTGGAGGCAATACTTCTTTAGAAGCCAACATTGACCTGTAGGCTGACAGCCTCACCAAAATAATAGAAAGCAATTTGAGAGCCATTGAAATCATCCAGCAGCTTACAGACATTTCCTCTGTCACCCTCTTTCTTGTAACATCCTCACAATGATGTCATTGATGGCAGACAAAAGAACATTAACAGTGCCAGGACTGAGGGCTGGATTTTTCTACTTGGCCCTTGATCCCAGGACTTCTAGACCCAGTACATTCTCTATGCACACCGAGGCAGTCTTTACCTTCAAGGTTACAACCAAACTGATAGAACCAGAGTTGCTCATACTAATGCCACTAAAGAGCCAAAAAACTATGTAAAAACTCTTTTTAAGTTACTATTATGGTGGGGGAGGATGTCATCAGGCCTTCGGTGAAGTAATCATTGTTCCCCAAAACAGGGGGAAAACGTCAGCTTCCCAGCACTTCAAGTAAATTCATTGGCAAGGAGGCCTCATGGTTTGAGGATGGCCTTGAAGACAAGCGGTTATGCTTCATTTATTCCCTATTAGGACTTTTCCAAATCCTTTAACAAGATTGCCTCTGACTCTTGGAAGGCTGGACAGAGAAGGGGAGTAGGCAGAATATCATGGACAAAGTTCTTACCTCTTTGAAGACCAGTACACAAAGGGTTGGTGCCAGAGTAGAGGGCCAGAAGGAGACATTTCCTCCAATCAGCTGAGAATGAGCTGTACTTCTGTCTCCAGGAGCTCAGAGTCTCTAAAACATTCTTATTCTGAGCAGGCCATGTTTCAAAGAAATCTGCCCTTAAAGGTGAGAGAGAGGGGCTAATTTTATTCTGTATTGATGTGTGATTTATTTTGGATACCAAGACATACTGGATTCACTTTTAGTAGCGCCAAATGCCATGAGCATTCTGGGGAATGGTAGAAATTGCTTAGGGATCATAGAGGCACCTCCATCAACCAGATAATGTAAATAATTCGGGCTGAATAAATAATATGTAGTAATTCAGACTTGCTTGGTACAAGGAGGCCAACAGATTTGACCTTAAACTTCAGTTATTTGGTAAACAAGTATCCTGTGAGGTTTCATTTAATTTTCATACAGTTTGAGGATGGCATTTCTATTCAGAGGGCAGCTGAGTAAATGATTAGCCAAAACAACTCTTTTTGACCAAAGGAGTCAACTCTGCAATAAACAATCTGGCAGCTTCTTTCTTTCTTTCCCTTTTTTAAGTTAAGGGCATTTTTAAAGCATAGCAACCTTTTTCCTCACTTTTATGAAATACTGTCCTATGTTTGCCAGCAGAAAATAAAAAACTTTCAAAAGGTCATGTGATGTCATCTCAGCAATGTAGAAATAAGAAGAAAACCAACTAACAAGTAAAAAGGATGTATCTGATAACGATCTTTGGCAGCATGTCTTAAAGCAGAAAATATAAATATGCATTCATATATATGTAATGCTAAGAGGATTTCACCTTGAAACTTCATAGCTGTAATTTCATAATAAAGACCACTTGTTTGTTCGGGGCTGGATTAGCCTTTGAACTGGGTTATACAAGAAATCAAATCTTGTTTCATTATAGGAGGCATTGTCAGTATCCTCCCTGAGTGCAAGTTTGAGCAGAGGCAGTAAGAAGCAAATGAAACTTCCTCCTTGTCCCAGGCCAGAGGAGTTAGGCCACACAAACACAGACTGGGATCCTAAAGTTCTCCCATGAGGGTTTGGGGGACAATATATCCTCCCTTCCCCACAGGATCATGGCCTGTCCCACACTGGGGACATTGAATTCTGGCTTGGGGTGATATTCTTCCCAAGGGAATTTTGAAAATGTCTGAAGATATTTTTGGTTGTCCTACTAGGAGCTCCAGTGGCACCAAATGAACAAAGCACATCAGAGAGGCTTTATAATGTCTCAAGAAATTAAGTAATCATTGGAACCATAGCCTACAAAAGTTAAACCAGGATCTGAGTGCCAAACTAAACAGGTGACTGTTTGCTAAAATAAAAGGCTTAAATAAGACTTAGAGACTCTTAAGATAGTAATCAAAATTTCTAAGATACAAGGAAAATCACC
>PISX010029869.1:0-19467 GCA_004024625.1 Mellivora capensis | reverse complement strand
AGAATCGATTCCATTTACTATAGCACCAAGAACCATAAGATACTTGGGAATAAACCTAACCAAAGAGGTAAAGGATCTGTACTCGAGGAACTACAGAACACTCATGAAAGAAATTGAAGAAGACATAAAAAGATGGAAGACCATTCCATGTTCTTGGATCGGAAGAATAAACATTGTTAAAATGTCTATACTACCTAGAGCAATCTATACTTTTAATGCCATTCCGATCAAAATTCCACCGGTAGTTTTCAAAGAGCTGGAGCAAATAATCCTAAAATTTGTATGGAATCAGAAGAGACCCTGAATCGCCTAGGAAATGTTGAAAAACAAAAATAAAACTGGTGGCATCTCATTACCTGATTTCAAGCTTTACCACAAAGCTGTGATCACCAAGACAGCATGGTACTGGCATCAAAACAGACACATAGACCAATGGAACAGAGTAGAGAGCCCAGATATGGACCCTCAACTCTATGGTCAAATAATCTTTGACAAAGCAGGGAAAAATATACAGTGGATGAAAGACAGTCTCTTCAATAAATGGTGCTGGGAAAATTGGACAGCTATATGTAGAAGAATGAAACTCGACCATTCTCTTACACCGTACACAAAGATAAACTCGAAATGGATAAACGACCTCAATGTGAGACAAGAATCCATCAGAATCCCAGAGGAAAACATAGGCAGTAACCTCTTTGATATCAGCCATCGCAAATTCTTTCAAGATATGTCTCCAAAGGCAAAGGAAACAAAAGCAAAAATGAACTTTTGGGACTTCATCAAGATCAAAAGCTTCTGCACAGCAAAGGAGACAGTCAACAAAACAAAGAGGCAACCCACGGAATGGGAGAAGATATTTGCCTTTTAGTTTTGTTGGTGGTTTCCTTTGCTGTGCAGAAGCTTTTTTATATTGATGAAGTCCCAATACTTCATTTCTGCTTTTGTTTCCTTTGTCATTGGAGATGTGTCTAGGAATAAGTTGACATGGTTTAGGTCAAAGAGTTTCCTACCTATGTTCTTCTCTAAGATTTTGATGGATTCTTGTCTCACATTGAGGTCTTTTATATCCGTTTTGATTTTACCTTGTTTTCCATTGAGTATTCTTTCCCGCTTTGCCAAAGATTAGTTGACCATAGAGTTGAGGGTTCATTTCTGGGCTCTCTATTCTGTTCCATTGGTCTATGTGTTTGTTTTTGTGCCAGTACCACCCTGTCTTGTTGATACCAGCTTTGTACTATAGTTTGAAGTCAAACATTCTGATGCCCCCAGCATTGGCATTCTTTGCAACATTCCTCTGAGCATCCAGGGTCTTTTTGGTTCCATACAAATTTTAGGATTGTTTGTTCCACCTCTGTGAACAATGTCAATGGTATTTTGATAGGGATTGCATTGAATATGTAGAATGTTCTGGGCAGCGTAGACATTTTAACAATATTTGTTCTTCTAATCCTCCATGAGTGTGAGATGTTTTTCCATCTTTCTGTGTCTTCTTCAATTTCTTTCACAAGTGTTATGTAGTTTTTAGAGTACAGATCCTTTACCTCTTTGGTTCAGTTTATTCCTAGGTGTCTTATGGTTTGGGTGCAATTGTACATGGGATTGATTCCTTAATTTCTATTTCTTCAGGCTCATTGTTGGTGTAGAGACATGCAACTGTTTTCTGTGCATTGATTTTGTATCCTGCCATGTTGCTGAACAGCTGTATAAGTTCTAGCAATTTGAGGGGTGCCATCTTTTTTTTTTCCACGTAAAGTATCATGTCATCCTGAATGAGTGAGAGTTTGACTTCTTCTTTGCCAATTTGAATGTCTCATCTTTCTTGTTGTTTTCTGATTGCTGAGCCTAGGACTTCTAGCATTCTGTTGAACAACAGTGCCACTGCCCATTTACACAGGGACCCAGCTCACCATCATCCACAGGCTCACTCATCCTTCTTCATTCCTTTCATCTACTGCCTGCCCCCTGAAGGCACTTGAGTTGGAGATTCCTGCCCCAGGGTACCTTCCTGTAGCAAACCTACATCCCACCTGATCAGAATGAACTTTCCATTGACATAGGGCCTCAAGTCCCAAAATCATACACCTTAAATCGATCATAAATTTACACTTAAAAATAATAGTCATACCCTTTTGGGGTCACAGGAAGAGAAATAGTTGAGTAAGCTCTATTTGATAGTTATCATCATACCACTCTGGAGGGATGGCATGAAAAACAGTTGCTTCCAGAGTTAAGGTCTCCTTTTCTGTCCACAGGGCCCTTTTACCATAGGATTTCACTGAAAATTTCCAAAGTTCAGGGGCAAAGTGCATATTATGAAGAAAACTCAGCCTCAACACTGAGATGATTCTCCTTGCAAATGCACTGGTTTCTAAGCTCTTTCCTTTAAGATGAGAAAGTTTTGTGGGAAGCAGGAAACCTGTGGGTCCTGGAGAAGATTTCAGTTCTCAGAGCTGCGCACTGGGAGATGCTTTGTGCTGCGTCTGTGAGTGCACAGCTTAGGGAAGGGCATGTTGGGTGTCAGTTATCTGAGCCAAATGGAACAAGGACCCCAGAAACCCTTGCCCCCCACACCAAGGGGTGGAGCGGGCACGAAGCCGAGCCCATTCTGGCCTGTGTGTGAATGTACTCACTCGTCACGGTGGTGGACGTGCTCCCAGCAAGAGCACACATTGAACCAACTAACTGAACCTTCCTTGTTTTCTAGGGGAGGCTGTCGGGGGCTTCTTAGATACATGGATGATAAGTGGACAGTTCAAGCCGATTCGACAGACCATAATGGAACTGCCGCCTGATAAGAAGCACAAGCTCTATAAGGAAGCCATGGCCATCCTCAAGCACCTGAAGTGGAGGGACACCGAAGACCTGACCACATTGGTCATGGGCAGTGAGGCCCTGAAGAAGCGGCTGCTGGCCATGCTGAAAAAATGCCTCAAAGGCTGAAGTCCAGTACATTGATTTCAAAGCTATTTCTGGAAAGCAGGGGTCTCATTTAGATGATTCTCCACAGGGTGGTGGGCCATTTAGATGGTCTTCCTAACTCATAGAGGTGACTGGGAGTTGGGGGAAGCCTCACCCATTCATTGCTCATGGGTTGTGTCCAACTCTCCCAGACCCAGGGAACACGGGGTCTAGTCAGAGGTCCTGCCCTGATGTCCATTGAAGTCCCTCCCCTGTCTGGCCTGCCTTCATTCCTGGGAAAAACGATGATCCAACTTCTGAGCAGTTTTGGGTCAGATGGAGCAGATCTTGCTGAGTGAAGCCAGTGTGGACTAGCTGGGTTCTTGGGTGACTGTAAAGTGTGCTGGGCCTGAGAGGACAGGCTGGACCTCAAGTCCTGTCTCCCCCAGGAGGGGAGGAAACCAGGAAAATACTTTCCTGGCTTTTCCCTCAGGCTCTCCTCTTGGCTCCTGTGGTTTTAGTATTCTTACTTTTGTCTTACATTGTCTGGAAAGAACTTAAAAAAAGAGAAATGGACTAAGAGTCATCTGTTTGTATCATTCCCACAGCTTTGCCATTCCAAACAATATCCGTGATGGAATACTTCTCCTCCCTGAGCCCCAGGACCCTGGCTTCACCCCTGGCTCAACGCACCGCTGTTCAGAGTCAACTCACTGGAATCTTCTTTAAAGAAATATTCTGTATCAATTAGGGCTATTTGTTGCCTGGAATGTGGCTACTATGGTGGCATGAATGCTTAATTCTGTCTTTTTAATTAAGCCCCATATTTTGTTCTTCATCGCACATGAGACATTTTGTTTTTGTGCATTTGTTTATTTGTTTGGGGGCCTCCTTCCTTCAGAAGGTAGCTACACAAAGGCACGTGGGAGGCACCCAGTCTCAAACATTTGAGTGAAAGATTGTTGAGTGAAGGCCAGGAGGGGTGTTGGGCCATGGTCTGAGGTGGGGTGTGCAGAGGGAGGGTTCAGAGGCTAGAAAGAGAGCGGTCCATCCTGGAAGTGACTGACGGTCATCTGGAGCTGTCTGGGGCTGAGTGGAAGTGGGAAAGAAAAGCACCGAGGCTGAGGAAGACTTGGGCAGGAGTGCAGGGAGCACACTCTGTGCCATGCTTCATGAGGAGCTGGACCCTATCCTGGGGGCCGTGGGGCCGTAAGATCACTGTGCCCAGCCCCACCCTGCCCATGACCTCCTGGATAGAGCCTGCCCTCCACAGGAGGCACACATAATTCTGGAGACTTGGCCATGATCTCAGGCAGCATCCATGTCCTCCCTCCCTCCCTAATTGCTCTGTTTTCCTTCTGCTTCACAAGTGGGTTGGCTAGTAACACCCAAGTCTGTTTTATATACATATAGATAGTCAGCAAACACAAAATGTTTGGTAAACTATGTTCCGTCTTTATGTTATTAACACACAAAAGCAAGAACCCTCCAAGTTAGAGCATCTGCAATTCAGCCCAATTCACAGCAAGTCATATGGTGAAAACATGGGACAGAAGGCAACAGAAGTGCATCATCTCTGCCTTCGTCTGAAGAGCTGCCTCTGCAAGCCAGGGACACGGGCTCCTCCAGCCTGCGTTTCTCAGTCAAGGCCAGCTCGCTTCCACCCACCCACCCACCCACCCACCCATTCATTCATTCCATTCATTCATTCACCAAGTATTCTTTGAATTCCTGTCATGGGCCAGGAAATGTTCCCTCACCAGGACAGAGGAACCAAGACAGGCAGAGGTCTGTCCTCAGGGAGGGAGAAGGGGTCAGGGCATAGGTAAGCAAAACACCTGAGAAAGACACAATGATCGCCTCCAGTTATGAAAACTCCTGGAAAGTAACAGTGCAATGTGATAGGAAGTGGGGCAGAGGCCTGTTACTAAGGATAATGTGGCTTCAGGAAGGCCTTCCTCAGGAAGAGACAGAAGAGCCAAGCTCTGAAGCATGATGAAAATTCAGCAAAAATTGCTGTAAAGAAAGTAGCCCAGGCAGAGGGAACAGTATGTGCAAAGGCCCTGAGGTGGCAAAGAACTAGTGCTTTACTGGAACTGCAAGAAGGCTGGAGTAGAGTGAGTGAGGGAGAGTAGGACAAGATAACAAGATAGCTGGGAGACAGAGGCATCAGAGTCTTATAGATTGTAGGGAGTTTGAGTTTTACTCTGGTGCTATTAGAAGACCCTGAAGTGTTTGAAGTAGAAGAGTGACTACTCTGATTTACATGCTTTTTAAAAGATTATTTATTTATTTATTTATTTGACAGACAGAGACCACAAGTAGGCAGAGAGGCAGGCAGAGAGAGTGGGTGAAGCAGCTTCCCTGCTGAGCATAGAGCCTGATGCAGGGCTTGATCCCAGGACCCTGAGATCATGACCAGAGATGGCTTAACCCACTGAGCCACACAGATGCCCCCCTGATTTATGTGTTTATGTATCACTCTGCTGCTGAGGGGAGTGTGGATGGGGAAGCAGGCATATCCTGGGGTCTTAGAGGCCAGTCGCCCAAGCCAGGCAAGATGGCAGCTTGGCCAAAGTTGGGGCAGGATGGCGGTGGTCCCAGGGGTCAGATGTGTTTGCAAATGGAGTGGGGGAGGGCTGACCATTGCCTGCTGAGAATGCAGACCCATGACCTTGGGTCCATGGTGGCTGACAAGGACCAGGGCAGTGTAGCTGGCAGAGATGTGAAAATACCCTGCTCTCTGCAGGTGAGGAGCCCCATCTGTGTCACTCCCCATGAAAGGCCTGGCTTTTCTTTCCTGTCCCCTCGCCTCCATGGTCATAAGCATAGTGACATACATCACTGGCATTCTCTTGCCAGGTGGAAGTGTAGGGAGAGGAAGTCACTACCTAGGATCACACAAGACAAGGGGCACAGCAGGAGGACCCTTCTCCATAGACTGCATGAAGCCTTAGGGTGTTAGCCAGCCCTTTCCAACGTCCACCTGACTGTCTTTCACCCCAGCTGGCAGACGAAGGGTGGCACTGCCCATAGCAGCAAGGACACACATTCCCATGTAGACTGCAGTGGCATGGCTTTTCATCTTCATTGTGAGAGCGGCCCATTGCCTTCTCCTAGAATAGTGGGAAACTGCACATGGCAGTGTGCAGACCCCAGAAGCAGAGTGGAGTATGTGGGAGGTGAGCAGGGACTACCGAGAAGCCATGACCTAAGGACAGGGAAGTGTAGAAGTAGGAGTGGCCAGAGGGCCCTGGACCGGACATGGCCCGAGGGCAATCCTGCTTTGGCCAAAGTGACCAGGACTTTCTATCTCCACCTCCATCAGCCACTGTGTGGCAGCATGTGGCCCTGGAAAGGCTGAGGAAATCCTGGAAGGCTGGCAGCTGGAGGCTGAGTGCTAACGACACCCCCAGCAGCTGGAACACTAGCACCTCTTACAGGGGGCCTTCACGGGTGTGTCTCCATGTCCACCACAGTCCATCCTCCTAACTCAGCCATGACCCATTTATAAACCAGCAGTTGGGATTGTGCTAACGTGACATCTTCCTTTCCCTAAAGCAGGAATAGGCAAATGCCCATGTCCATGAGCTGACGACTCTGAGACTCAGTAGGGTCTTTCTAGGCCACCAGCCAAAGGGGCAAAGATAAAAGGCCTTTCTCCTCCATCCAGACACATCAATATTAGGTGATATCATTTGATATCTAATCCTTGTCAAATTTTCCCATTATCCCAGATATCTGTTTTCAGTCAGGATCCAATCAAAGTCCCTGCCTTGCTTTTGGTTCTTGGGACTATTGTTTGGTCTCCTTCTGTATAGAACCCCCAACTCCTCTCATCCCCACCCCCTTTCTTCTCATGACTTGGTTCTTTGACAAGTCCAGGCCAGTTGTCTTGTAGGACATTGTCCACTCTAGATTTGTCTGATGATTGGAATTCTTTAACTTCTTCTTTTAGCTTTATTTAGCCATAGTTTTCCCATGTAAAGTGAACAATTCCATGACTTTCAACACACTCACAGATATGTGTGGCCATCACCATAGCTGGTTGTATGACATTGTCATCTCCTCAAAACCCATTAGCTATTATCCACCTAAGCCCCTCTCCCCAGCCCTAAGCAACCACTAATCTACTTTCTCTCTCTTTGGGTTTTCCTAATCTGGCTTTTCATACAATGGGATCGTGTGGTATTCTGTCTTTGGTAACTGGCTTCTTTCTCTTAGCAGAATGTTTTCAGTTTGTTCATGTGGTGGCATTTCTTTTTATGACTGAAGAGTATTCGTCTATGTGGGGATGGCACATTTTGTTTATCCATGTGTCCACTGAGGGATATTTGGGCTGTTTCCTCCTCTTAGTATGAATATGCTACTTTCCACATTTGTGTACAAGTCTTTGTGGGGACATATGCTTTCATCTCTTGGATGGATGTTGGGTAAGTTGCTGGCTTACTTTATGTTTAATGTTGGAGGAACTGCCAGACTGCTTCACAAAGCTGCTGCAATATTTTCTATTCCTGTCAGCAGTGTATGAGGCTAACTTCTCCACACCTGACCAGCCTGATAGTGCGTGTCACTCTCTGACTTTTTGATGCAGTTCTCCTCAGTGTTCCATGGTGGAGGCTTCTCTCTAGGACAGGCGGCCTTCAACTCCTGCAGCCTCACCTCAGCAGACTAGGCCTCCTAGACCCAGATCATGAAGGATGCAAATGACACACAACCTGATGGCATTGTTTTCATATTTTTGTAGTTGGTCAGATCCTACAATTTCCTACCAAGTTTCACTCAGTGCCCTAATGAGATCCTCAGGAAGCGGCCAGGGTAGAGCTGTAAGGTGAAGACACTTAGGCCTCTGAGAGGTGAAGGCTGCTCAAGTGAGCTGGTACTGGAGACGGGGCCAGGGCTCCTGGGAGCTGCAATGTGTACTACTGGGGGAAGTGGCAGGAAGGAGGAGTTTCCTGAGAGCAGGTGACTCATAGAAACAAGACTCCATTCTAATCTGCATGCTAGGCTGCCTGTCCAGAATGCTTCTGTTCCCTCATTACTGTTTACCAAAGAGGTGCTGATGCTGTGGGAAACTCAGCATCTCTGGAAGCAGACAGGCCAGGCTGCAACAGCCCATGTTCCCAGCCTGGAAGGCTGATTTGAGGAGGCTGGGCCCAGCATGGCCCTTGCAGCCTCTGCCAACTCATCTAGATGACAGTCGGTCCCTCCTCTGGGGATAGTGCCCCAGTCAGAGCTAAGCAGCCCTCCTGGGGTGGCTGCTTCTGTGGAGTTGCAGGGTTTGGGTGTTTGCTCTCTGTGACCAGGTGAAGCTAGGGCAGGCAGGTGTTAACTCGGGCAAGGACAGCCTCTCCTAAGGCCCAAGGCTTCCAGCCCACCCTGCACCAACCCTCTGCTTCTTGGGAGACAGATTCTTCTCGGATTCTACCTCTTCTTCTATCCTCTTGCTATTTTCTTTCCTGCCTTGTACATCTGTCCATCTTCAACTGCCAACATCAGATTCAAGGCCTAGCCAGATATCACCTCCTCTCTGGAGCCATCTTTCCCTGCCGTCCTCTGAATGTCTGTGTAGTAGTACATCTGCACCTCCTTTAGACACTAACCTAGGGTCTTACTGCTCTGTGTTCTAGGTGATCAAGAGCTGTGACTTCTGGTCCAAACAGTAACTACAGGTTCTTCTTGAGGGCCGGGCCTGAGTCCTGCTCACCTTTGTCTTCTTTAATGATTTGGTCAGAATTATTTTTGTCACCAATAACAGAGTCTTAGCTCAAACTGACCTAAGGGAAAGGATCCCCTGGTACATGTTACTGAAAGTTTAGTGGCTTCAGGTACAGCTGGGTTCATGGCCCATTTGTTTCGGCTGTGCCCATCTCTTGGTCCTGCTGCCAGCAGCCTCTTCTTGGGTGATGGCAAGGGTGGATAACTCAGCTATCCTGACGGAATTCCATACTGGAGGTCCATTGGTCTGGCTTGGGTCACATGCTGACTTCTGAGTCAGTGGCTGCCCAAGGAGAAGCTTTCTGATTGGCCAAGCTTGTGTCATAGTCTCACTTTAGGATTAGGGTTTGTCATGGACCAGTTTTCAGGGAAGAGGTGCTTCCCAAGGGAAAGCTTGGTCACTGGGCAGGCAAAACAGCAGCACCTCTGTGGAGATGATTTTCCTTGACTCCTTCCTCCCTCTCAGGGCCCTACTCAGAGGTTTATAGGCCTTACTTACCTCCCTCCTGGGTATTTCTCACACTTGCTCCTTGTTCTCAGGAACTTGCCCCCTATTCCTCTCCTTCCTCTGGCCCATCATTGTTTATTCTTCATCTAATAGCCAGAGGGGCTTTCCTAAAACATGCAGATCACATACTAATTAAATTTCTTGATGGTGCCCCATTGCCCTTTGGGTGAAATTCATTCTTCTGAGCAAAGCATGTGCATCCTTGGTGATCTAGCCCTCCAGCCCTGTCTCTCTCTCCTCCCTCTGGGGCATATGTTCCATGTTCCTCAAATCATCCCGAGTTGTCCTGTGCTTCTGCCTGCGATGCCCTTTCCCAGCTTCTCTGACTGGCAGACTTTTCCTTTTTAATACTCAGCTCAGGCATCTCCCTCTTCAGGAAGGCCTCTGGGACTTCTGTGAACAGATAAGAAGATCTTCTACTTGGTGCCCATATCTGCTCACCTCTCTGAGTGAGGCTGATTCTGATGATCAGATTTTCTGGCCCCTGTCTGCCCTTCAGGTGCTTCTTCCCATCTGCCTTCCTAGTGCCTATCTTGGTGCTAGGCACAGTGATGCATCATGAGTAGTGACTGTTGACAAATCGGTGGACCCAGGGGAGCAAGGATCCTGGGGGGCCCTGCATGCTCTGGGCAAAACAGAGTTGCAAGCTTCCTGACTGGACATGTTCAGTCCTGGGTTTATATGCCCTTCCTCCACCTGCCCTCCCCACCATGATGGGTTGCCCTCTAGCCACCTTACTGTAGGACTGCTTTTAATTTCTTCCTAGAATTTTGCTTGGCTATTGTTCTTCTGTGTGTTTACTTATTATCTCTCTCCCAACCCCTGTGATTATGACCTGTCAGCTCCACCAGACCAAATTTCAGTACTGACCATATCCTAAGTACTGGGAACAGCATCCCACATTAAAGGGGCTCAATAAATATTCACTAAATGAATGGACTCCAGGTCACCCTGAGTGGGACTTTTGATCTACCTTTGGGAAGAACTCTCATGGCTCCTGGGTTCAAGGAGCCGATGTGAAACTGGGGGAAGTTCCAATATGGTTGGTGATCCTCTCCCTCTGGGGACCTCTATCTATTCCAAGCCTTTGTCTGGCAGAGGCTATTCCAAAGAAGGAATAAATGACTCATTCTTGGTTGGGCCTCTCAAGATTTAATTCCCAGCAAAACCACCAATAATGACAAAGCAGATGAATCTGTAGGTGGCAGTGGGAAGGGTGAGCTTTCTCAGTCCTGTCTTCCTTTTTGCTGAGGTGCTAGGTTTGCTCATAGTCACCCCTAACCTCACTATCCTGTCCTTGCAGACTTGGGCCTTGCCTTCTCTTCCCAGTCCTCTACCCCTGCTCTGCTCTCTTTCATTATCTTTTCCCCTTTTTCCTGTCCTCTTTCTCATCCACTGCACAGCAGATGGCATACAGTATGTGCACTGGCTATCCATGGGCTGATTCCACTTACAACATTTTCCTTTTCTTGGGAATGAGAAGGAGATGCAAACTCCAAACACTGATTATTTTCTTCTAGTTTCAAGGTTCCTGATGCAGAGCAGCTTGACACTTATGAGTCATGTGTTGATTCTATTTAATTTGGCTCATCTATCCACCCCCTAATCAATCCATCAGTGCATCAATCTGTCCATCCATTCATCGATCCATCCATCCACCCATCCATTCACCCATCCATTTATCCACAACCTCATTCACTATTCATTCACCTGTCTTTCAGGCCATACATCCCTTATTCATCTGCCTCCATCCATCTGTCTGCCCATTCAAATATCCATCAAAAATTCTATCCAATTGTTCATCCATATGTCTATTCATCCACTCACCCATTTATTCATCCTTCCATCTGTCCAACCATTTGATGGATTGTCCATCCATCCATCCATCCATTAATGCACCCATCCACCCATCTACTCTTCCATCCATCTGTCCATACATCTATCCATCCATCCTTCCATCTGTATATCCATCCATCCATCCATCCATCCACTCATGCCTGTATGCATGCATGCATCCATTCATCTGCCATTCAACTAAAGAATCATTTGTCTATCCATTGGTTTATCCACTCTTCCTTACATCCATCTATCCCTCCATCTACCTATCCACTCATCTATCCCTCCATCATCCATCAGTCCATCCATCATTCATCCATCCATCCACCATTCCCTATCTATCTGTTCTTCCACCCACCCTTCCATCCTTCTGTCCATCCCCCTTCCATTCACCCATCCTTCTGTCCATCTGTGTCTCTGCTATCCCTCTGTTCTTCTTTTCATCTGTCCGTATTTGTCTGTCCTTTCATCCATCCATTCATCTGTGCATGCATTTATCCTTTCTTCTGTCCATCAATTGGTTCACCCATCCATCATCCATCCATCCATCCATCCATCCACTCATCTATATATCCATCCTTCCATCTATCTATACATCCTTCCACCCACTCATTCATCCATCCATCCATCCACTCATCTATCCATACATCCATCCTCCATCCACTCTCCATCCATGCACACATCCATCCTTCTACCCATCCTTCCATCCATCCATCCATCCATCCATCCATCCATCTATCCATCCATTTATCTGACTACCTTCATCTTTCTCCCCATTCATTCGCTCATTCATTCATCTATCTACCGAACCATTGGCCTCCAACCATTTTTCTACCCATCCAGGCATCCATCCATCCATCTATCCATCCTTTCACCCATACATACATATTTTCATAAATCTATACATCCATCTAAACATCCATTTATCCATTTATCGAACATCCATTCATCCACCCATCTATCCTTCCTGCCAGCTCTCCATCCATCTGTCCAACCATCCATCCCTCCAACTGTACATTCAAGCATACATACTTTTATATATCTATTCATCCATTCAACCACCCATCAACCCATCCATCCATCTATTCATCCATCCTTTTGTCTGTCCATCCATCTATCCATCTGTCCATCTGTCTATCAATTATTCATCCATTCATCTGTCTCCATTCATCTGCCCAGCCATCCATCACCCATCATCTATCTATCTATCCATCCATCCATCCATCTATCCATAGCCATCCATCCCTCAATAACCATACACACAGTCCTCCATCTATGCAACAATCCATCTGTCCATCCATCTATCTGTCTACATCCTTTTGTCCATTTGTCCATTTGTCCATCCTCCCATCCATGCATTCATCCTTTCATCTGTCCATCCACCTGCCCACCCATCCTTCACCCACCCTTCCATCCATCCATCCATCCATCCACCCACCCACCCACCAACCCATACAACCATCAATCCACCCATCCTTCCATCCATTCATCCATCCATCCATCCATGCCATCATCCATCTGTACATCCATCCAACATCTGTTTGCCCACCAACCATCCATCCATCCATTTGTTCATCTGTCAACCCATCTTTCCATCCTGTCATCCATCCATCCTTCCTTCATTCCTTCCTTCCTTCCATCCACTAGGCGTGCACTGGCCCTGGATGAGTATGACACAAGACGGTGGAGTGGTGGAATGTGGTGGGTGGAGGAATAAATCAAATGTACCTATAGATGTAATGTTAATTGAAGACTACAAGCTCAAGTGCTGGCAGCAAGAGATGCAAGGCATGGTGTCTGTAGTGGTATTGAACCTCTCAACTCATCAGTCTCATATCACAAATTATCTCCCTCTACCTGCTAATGTCTGCTGGTCTATGTATCTGACCTGAAACTTGTAGCAGGAATCCTAGCTGGGGGAGGTCCTTTGAGGCTAGGGGCAGGAATGAGCGTTCTAAGCAGGGCTTCTACGAAGAGAGGATGTTTGAACTTGGCCTGAAGGCTGAATAGAGTCCGTATGCCCAGGACACATGGAAGAGGCTTTGCAAAGAGAGAAAAAGGCCTGATGTCATCCTATTTCCTGGCCAATATGTGATTTTCATATGCTCTGGGACAGCCTATTTGCTGTTCCCTTTCTTCTTCACTCGTCCTTCCACTCAAGGGTGAGGGACAACAACTGCCATTGTTCCTTTCCCCTCTCTCCAGGTGGCCAGTGGGACTATGGAGGAGACACACATATGCAAATGTGTATGTGCATATATGCACATAGATGTGAAATCCTGGAGTGGGGACCTTAACTATTTTGTTCTCTGCTCAGCCCAGAACCTAGAGTGGGTGCTCAGTAAATACTTGTTGGGATGAATACATGACAGAAAAAAGGTACATATTGAATGAATGAATGAATGAATGAATGGTATAGATATAAATAGCTTCAAAATGGTTTGGGTTGGGTGGACTGTCCCACCTCGGACTATGATCAGGAATGTGATGGCAGAGACCAGTTTAGTTTGCATTTCATTCCTTTTATACTGATTAATAATTTTACAGAAGCATGAATGAATATATCTTATCATGATAAGAGTAATGCAAACATTACAGATAAGGCTGACACACCCATTTCTCACTAGCTCCTCTTCTCATCCCAGAGGTGGACATGGTTGGTGCTGTGAGATATTCCCTTCCACAGTTTTCTCTGTGCATTTCACATATATATGTGTGTGTGCATGTGTGTGGATGCACCCAAACACAGTATACAGCAACCTCTTGTAAGATTCAAAAAAAGTTGAGGCACCTTGGTGGCTCAGTTGGTTAAGCATCCACCTCTTGTATCAGCTCAGGTCGTGATCTTAGGTTTGTGAGGTTGAGCTCTATGTTTGGCTCTGTGCTCAGAGGGGAGTCTGTTTCTCTCCCTCTGCCCCTTCCCTCAGACCCTCTCTCTTTTAAATAAATAAATAAATATTTTAAAAAGATTTTAAAAAGTGAAATTACGTTGCAAGCATTATTTGAATCTTATTTTATTTTCAAGTTACTTTCTTTTCCCAGAATAACATTTCCTGGAGTTTCTTCCATAAGAGAGCACATCTCATTCTTTTTCCTTTCTGCTCTTGTGGCCTGAGGTTCCAAAGGTCATTTAGGCACACTGTTTTTGCCATCAACTTGGGATATTCTGAAATATTTGTTCAGAGAGAGAGAGAGAGAGAGAGAGAAAGTGCACTTGAGTGAGTGTTTTTGGATCCAGCTTCTCATGTCCCTGTATCATTGCCCAGTCATAGACTGGCATAATTGTCCCTTTCCTGATGATCCCAGTGGAAAGAACACCCCCTCCCTGCCTACAGCTTGCAGCACTGGAGACCCAGGAGGCCACACAGCCCAAGTGTCAGCGGGAAGGGCCCACTCCCCAAAGAAGGAGTCATCTGACCTGGCCTTAACTCAGACTAGAGGTATTTCCCCAGTACCCATGATGTGCCAGGACCACGGTAAGGAATAGAGCATGTTGGTGACCCCATTCCTACCTCATGAGGCTCTCAGTCCACCATGTGTTTGTATCAGTCTTGTGCTGGAGGTCTGAAAGAAGGATGAGGTGGGGTGGCTGGCAACATGGTCCTGGAATGAGTGGCTTCTCCAGAAGCACAGAAATCTAGGGCATGAGGGTATTGGTACCACCAGGCCCTCTCCTGTGCAGCAACGCTACAGCCTGATGGCCAGCTCTGATGAGTTCACCTCTGCATGACTTGGAGGTAGCCCGGCTTGGCCCTCCATGCCTCTGCTCTCCTCTGCCCTTCCTCTCCTCCAGAGCTGGAAAACATCTCTAATCCCAGTGGGCACCACAGTCTGCAGCACCTCCTTGGGCAAACTCAGCACAGGTGCCAACTGTTAGTGCACTCTCCCAGCTTCCATTTCCACAGCTCAGAACTTACAAAACTCCCCCATCAGAGTCGTGCCAACAAGAGGGGGCTGTGGCTGTGTGTGTGTACCCATGTGCATGTCCATGTGCCGGCTTGTGGAGCCTGTGGGAAGCCACGAGGGAAATTTCCAGTACAAAGGTCATATCCCTGAGAGCGAGGGGATTGCTCGGCAAACTTCAGAAGTGATCAAAATGTCCTTTCTGTAAAGTCTTAACATGGCTTAACATGGATGGGATTGGAGAAGATTATGCTGAGTGAAATAAGTCAAGCAGAGAGAGTCAATTATCATGTGGTTTCACTTACTTGTGGAGCACAAGGAATAACACAGAGGACATTGAAAGAAGGAGAGGAGAAGTGAGTTGGAAGAAATCGGGGGGTGGGTGGGTGAGATGAACCATAAGAGACTGTGGACTCTGAGAAACAAACAGGGTTTTGGAGGTGAGGATTGTGGGGCATTGGGTGAGCCTGGTGGTGGGTATTAAGGAGGGCACGTATTGCATGGATCACTGGGTATGGTGCATAAACAATGAATCTTGGAACACTGAAAAAATAAAATAAAATTTAAAAACTGGGCAGATAATACAGTATAGGGATGAAGTCAATGGCATTATAACAGCAGTATATGGTGGTAAGATGGTAGCTACATTTGTGGGGAGAAAAGCATAATGTACAGAATTGTCAAATACTATGTGGTACACCTGAAACTAATGTTACATTATGTGTCAACTATGCTTCAATAAAAATATTTAAAAATGGGCAGAAAAAAATGTTAGCAGGTGCATATAAAATAGCGAGCCAGTAGGGATGGATTACTATAGAATACTATGTCTTCTCATCCAGATTATGAATTCAGGGCATAATTTTCTGAAAATTATTATTCTTGTTTGGAAGATGGAATTTTTTTTTTGGAAATTGTTTTCCATTCATCTTATTTGGAAGATGAATTTTTTCATTCATGTGGATGAAAAAAAAAAACACCACTATCCTGGGCCACTGCTCTTTAGAACAGGCTCTACCAGCTCACCTCCCTTGGGGACAGTGGGGTGGATGAAGCTGTGTCCCAGAGTGGCTGCAGTCAGAGACACTGCAGGAGGCCTTTCACTCCTGGGGTGATCAGGGAGCTGACATAGGTTCTGAGGTAGCTTTTCGGGGGACAAAGAAAGACTCTTGCTCATGGGCACTGGACTGCTCTGGAAGGAGGATGGATAATGAGGATGGGCTGCTCTGGATGTGTGGGGTGAAGATGAGATGCAGGAAACCAGGAGAGAGGGGGGTTGTTGGCAAGGCATTGGAGGCTGTGTTCCTCATTCATTCATTCATTCATTCGACAAGAGTTTACTGAGTGCCCAAGGGGTGGGGCCCTCTTCCAAGCTATGTGGTCACAGCAATGCTAAGTTCCCGTGGAGAGAAGCAGCCAATCAACAAGGACTAAGACAAGCATCCATCTTAGCTACAAAGGAAGGCAGAGTGACTGGTGGGGGTTCATCAGAGAAGGCCCTGGGATAAGGGTAACTGTGGGATTGAGCAACACAAAGAGAAGGAACCAGACATGACAGGTCATGACATGGTCTTCCTACTGTGCTAAGCCACTGTGAGTATGAGGCCTGGAGGTCGAGCAAGCCAGGCTTGTTCCCATGAGAGAATAGGACAGCAAGGCTGGAGCCCATGGAGGAAGGGCGAGTGGAGAGGCTGGGCTGGGTTGGGGACAATCGAAGTGCATGAGAACTGGATAGTTTTGAGTGAGGGAGAGACATGACTGGTTGTTGCTAGAAGCTTCCTCAGGCTGCCATGTAGAGAACTGTCAGCAGAGGTGCCATGGTAGGAGAGGGAGCCTCTGGGAGTCACTGCACTCCTGGTCCTTCATCCCGGCTCCCAAGGCCTCAGAGTGTGTGGGTGGCTCTGTGCCAGCTGCCACTTCTTCTCCTGATGGTACACAAGGAAGGACAGTCCTTCCAGAATAGCTAAGGCTGTTCGCTCCAGTGTGATGGCTGGAGACTCCTGAAGGTGGGGTAAAGCAGGGGGCTTATTCTAGTGTGGACCTGTATTTGTCCAGATTCATTCAAATGAAAATGATGGAAACCTGAGTCAACAGGCTCAAGTGAAACTTGAGAGTATCAACAAATTACTGGCCCTTGCTGTCAAAAAGTCTAGGGATTTCAGTCATAGCTGGATCCAGGGCCTTAAACAATATTGACAGGAATCTTTCTTGCTTTGTCTCTACTTTCGTCTGACTTCATTCTCAGGTAGAAGGTCCCCATGTGGTGGAAGAGATGCCATCGGCACTTTCAGACTAAACCTCCAGTCCCGGAGGTAAGCCAGACCAAGAAGGAGGTGCTGTGGCTGAAGTTGGGGACGTCCCTTTTGCTCATTGTCCTCTTCCCTTCAGACTTGACAGTAGCTTCTGACAGCTCTGGAGACCACACCTGCAGTCCCTGTCCCCCCACCCCCCCAAAGCAGTAGCCCTGTCTATTCTGGTTCTTTCTGCTAATGACCATATAGACCTTCCCCAGAACCCCCAGCCACACTGAGGGCCTGGCCAGAGTGGCTTCTGGCATCATACACACACCCTGCCTAGGGAGCCTTCCCTGGGAACATGACATGCTCCTGCCTCACTGGGGACCAAGATTGTGTCAAGGCCCTCATAGTCCTACAGTAGATGAGGTATAATATGGGGAAGTCACCTTATCCACATACCCTAGCCTCTGTCCTACTTCCGCCTTCAAGATGCCAGAAGCCACTGTGCTCTTTTGAGTCAGACCAGTGTGCTCATCTAGAATGTAGGCTCTGGGGACAGATGGCCTGAGGTGCTAGCTGTGTGACCTTGGATAGGTTCCTTGACCTTTCTGTGCCACAGTATCCTCCTCAGTGAAGTGAAGGGGCTACTGGTAGGGGTTCTGTGAGGGCTAATTGAAGTAACTTAGCAGGTTCCTGGGATGTAGCAGGTGCTCCCCACACACTAGCTCTGGTCTTCATCAGGTGTGATGGAGCGTGGGGCATGCTGGGCCGAGGTTTGATGACAGCCTATAGTAACTGACTCCAGCCATCCTAAAACATGTAAAAAATGTACCACCTGGGGATTGGGCCCAGGCTTTGGAGCCATGAGATTGTCTGAGCTCTTGGGGTCCAATCAGCATCACCCCCGGGGTCCCGGATCCACCTCCTCGCCCTTCGCTGAACTCCAGGCTCCAGGCTGAGTGGCACATCCTTGCCCTTGATGAAGGCACACCGCTTAAGGAGTATGCCTGCGCGAGGAAGGGGAGAACACCCACCTTTCTCCTGGAGCATTTAGCCTCTGGGGGACACGGCACTTAGGGTGACCCCTCCTTTCCACCCGCACACTGGGAATGCAACAGCAGCTGGATGCTGTGGGGGTTCCACACCATGTGCTCCAAGCATCATTGGAAAAGGCCCCAGGGACACTGTAAGTGATATTACTATTACTATTGACCATAAAATACTCAACAAATGACTGTGGATCTGCAGGCGAGGAGGAGTCTTCCTTCCTGGGGAGAGATGTGAAGGCTGGTTTAAGAGCCTTTTGGAACCACTAGGCCTAGCAGAGGGAGCAGGCTCTGCAGAAGCCTTCAGGAGCAGAGCAGTTGGGGCTGGGAAGTCTTTGATTACTTATATCTGTTTTTATGGAAACTTTTGGGAGCTGCAGAGGGAGAGGAAAGTGTAAACAGCCGGAATCGGTGGCCTCCTCACCAGACTCTTGGTGGGGCATCGGCCACACAAACCTAGCCTGGGCTCTGCGGCAGTGGCTGCTATTTGATCTGAGAGCAGAGAGCAGGATGGAACCCAGGAGAGGAATCAGGGTTTTATGCCCTTGCTTGTGCACAGCAAGAGAAAATAACCCTGGGAAGTGTGAATTCATTGGCTCAGGCATTGGCAAGTGGTACAGCCCTGACCTCCTGGTGGGCTGGTGGGATCCGAGGCCTGTCCACAGCAGCAGAGGTCATAGGCCCGTGGGCAGGGTGGGGTTCCACACAGGCCCACTCCACTGACGAAGCCCTTCCTGCTGTTCTACACCCAGGGTGCTCTAAGCAGTGCTCTCTTTTGGCAGGTCCCGTCTGTTGCTGGCTGGGCTGTCTGCCTGCCTGGCTCTGGGCTTCTCGCCCTCTATAGTGGGAGCGGGCATGTCCTTGCTTCCATTTCATCTTGTTGCTGCTTGCTGCTGCGGGAGGCTGGGTCCTAGTCAGGGCTTTGGACACACACACACATATTTGCAACTGCCCCTCAGAACAATGTATTACTTAAAATATAAACCCCTGGGAGATTTTACTAGTTACCAAGCACATTTAGATATAGCCTTAAGAAAAACACATATTGGCAACAGGTCTTTGGGGGAGAGGATGATATAGGGCCTTGAAGCTGAGCAGCTGGGGATGCCCGGCCCGCTCAGGGTGGACCACAGTGTGCTTCATTTTTCCATTGTCTCCCCTTTCTCCCCCCCAAAGCACCTGTGGCTAGTTAGATAAGTCCTTTGAATGTGCTTGTTTAACTATAAACTTTGCCCTCCTTCTTGTTTATCTACAAGGCTTATGACTAATGTTTGACCTTCATCAGCTCTTCTGTTGGTCATTGTTTCTAGGTAATAAAAGT
>PISX010029868.1:0-19460 GCA_004024625.1 Mellivora capensis | reverse complement strand
CATAAAAAAGAATGAAATCTTGCCATTTGCAGTGACATGGATGGAGCTAGAGAGTATTATGTTAAGTGAAATAAGTCAATCACAGAAAAACAAATACCATATGATTTCACTCATGTGTGGCATTTAACAAGACAAATGAACAAAGGAGAAAAGAGAGAGAGAAACCAAAAAACAGACTCTTAACTATAGAGAACACATTCATGGTTACCAGAAGGGAGGGGGAATGGGTGAAACAGGTGGTGGAGATTAACAGAACACTTACCCGGATGACACCGAGGAGTGTACGGAATTACTACATCACCATATTGCACACCTGAAACTAATGTAACACTGTGTGTTAACTACACTGGAATTAGAATAAAAAATTCACTAAAAATTTTTTTAAAAAGAAATTAATGGCCTCAAACATGAGCGCTAGGAGAAGCCAAGAATGTACATCAGAAGGAAAAGACAGAATGACATAATAGGAGTGAGATTCCTTTACAGATAACAAAGGATTGATGGTATGCTTTGCATGTGAGAGTAGTTATGTTGTCCCCATGTCTTATATTTTGGATGGGAAAGAAGAAAATAGGCTCTATTGCTTGTCAGAAAATAAGTATATTGAGATTTAGAAAGTATACACATGGCTGGGACATTTTCTTTTCTAATAATATACCACCAACCTAGCCAACATAACCAATAGAGACATTAATATAGGTTTAAACAAGTGTATCTCCTAGGCAGATCCTTAAATTCCTTTCATTTTCATTAGGATATAAAATCACTCATTCTAATGGGTTAGTAAACGCATGGTCCTTCAGAAGCCCCATTGACAAAACACAGCATAGGCAGAGGGAAATATACTGTTATTTCTGCTCTGGCTGTATTTCCATTCCCTAATAACAATAATGAACTTGAAGCACTATATTTGCATACAGATAGGTCTGGATTCCTGTTTCTCTGCGGCTGTCCAGTTCAGCATGTCACTGATGCGCACTTCCCAGCCTCAAAACACAATTTAATGACCACTTTATGGAGAGTCGAATTACAGCAATGTGTTTAAGCATTAGGGCTGTGGCTTTTCCAAAAACTGCTGGCAACAGGGCAGAGTTCTATGGCACATAAAAGCCGAACACAAAGTTCTGAGCTGTTACAGCTCATCGACTGTAGCTGTTCTTTCGATTTCTTAATGTCCCAGCCACGGTATACTGCCACCCATTCCATTTCCGTGACACTGCTTCTTCCTCCCTTCCTTCCTTTCTTCCCCACTCCTTGCTCACTCGCACACAAACGGCTGCAGGCGCCATGTACAACCCCACACGGCAGTGCAAAGACAGGAATGCACAGGCCCTACCCGCCAGCAGTGCAGAGCCTACCTTAGGCTGATGGGAAGACAAACAAGCACAGTACGGGGTGAATCCTGGTGTGTTCCGGTCACCATGAGCACACAGGGACTGCAACATGTGCCATCGCCCACGGAAACCACACCTCTGTGAACATGAGTTCAATGGACAGACACTGGGATGGGGCGTGAGAAATGCATCTCCAATTGGTGTAAAAGTATGGAAGTGAATTCGAAAACAAAACAAACACAAAGACACAACTTTCCTAGGAAACAGGTGGTTGAACTGTGAGGCAGGGCAAGAAGCCGAAAAGCAAAGGCCAGATGATGAATGTTTTTTTAACGTGAAGCCAAGAGGTCATCGTACTAGCAACTGAGGGCCACCAAAGATGTCGTATTGGTTTTGTTGGCTGGTCGATTATTGCTCTTGTTTCTTTGCAGGAACGAAGACAAGAGGCAAAAAAAAAAAAAAAAAAAGAAAAAAGAAAAGAAAAGAAAGAGTAGAGGCAGGAAAATCAGCTAAAAGTCCATGATGGTACTGAGCCACACACCCCAAGTTCTGGATGAAGGCACTGACAGACCAGTGGCTGGCTTTGAGTGACATTTACAGAGAGGATTCACCAAGGACTTGGCATCCAAATGTGAGGAAGACGAGAGAAACAAATGCCCACAAGGTTTTGACCTTGAGCCAAGAGACAAAAGACCATGCCATTTTTTAAAATTCCAGAATGTCAAAGAAAAACAGAATTGGGGTGGGGGGATAGGGGTCAGAGTAAATTTTACTTTAAACATGATTTTGAACATCCACTGGAGAGCTCCCAAAGTCAAATTGAGGCAGATGAGGCTGCAGGTGTGGAATCAGCATGGGTCCCAGGGAAGGGGTGAGGAGAACACAACCCTGGAGTAATGGCCTTGCCAGAGAACGCCAAAGCTGAGACCTCAAAAAGGGAGACCAGGGTAGAGATCTTAAGGAAGGCCAAGAGGTAAAGCCAACAAGAGTCACGTGTTATTGTCAAAGGACTAAAGCCAGGAGAACACATCATGGCCACAGGCCTTCCCCAAATGGCCCAAGCCATGTCACAAGTGAGGAGAGGAGGTGCCAGGGCCTGTCGCCGGGAGAGGAAGGACCTGAGGTTCGCTTTATCAAACAGGGTATTAGTAGAATGAGCTCAACTGAGGACAGGCACCTAAAGGGCCAGCGGAAGCAGCAGACTGAAATCCCAGAGAAGTCTGAGGCACAGGGATGCCTTCGGTAACTTGCACAGTACTTGAAGAAAAGGCAAGCTGGACACAATGGGGTATGGCCAAGGGAAGGCCAGCTTGCCCAGCGGGAAAGCCTCCACCCACCCTGGTGAATTCCCCATGGCCGGGGCTGGCCTCGGGCCGGGCAGCCCAGAGACTTGTCTGTGCCTAGTGTCAGACGGTGTGGAGCTGACTTTGCTAACAAGGCACCGATATATGTTGGCTGACTGAACATAAGTAATCATAAAAAAATAATAATAAAGGAACTCAAAAAGGGGAACACAGGTTGATAAATCAATAAAGTCATTTAGTCACATTAAAAAAAAAAAACAACCTAGATCCAGACTTAAACCAATTCACAATGAGAAATACAGATGTCATATGGCTTGAAGCTCTTGATTAGTGACAGCTTAGCAGGACCTTGTTGCCTGGTGACAGGGAGGCAGCCCCCATGAGCTCCGTGGTCTCCTGATGCAGTGAGAACAGGCTGGGGGTCCACCAGACCCCCACCCGGCATGCTGGACGAGGCCCAATGAGCCTTCCCTATCTCCTCCTATCTCCTTTCTGTCTGTTCCCCTCCTGCCAAGGTCTCTCTCCACCAAATCACTCCCTAAGTCCTACCCGATCTCCCCAGCTTCGAGAATCTTCCGTGTTCCTTCACGCCAACACAATGGAGCCCAGCACTTTAATGAGGCTATCTGGGATTGCTACACCCCCACCCTTCCGGACTCCCGACTTCCCACACCATCACACACATCTGATTCACCAGGGAAGGTGGTCGATGCGTCTTTGTCTCCCACCCGATCTGTAAGCCCTGGGCCCTCACTTCTGGGTGCTAGTGATGGCAGTTCAAACCAGCTGAGCTCCTTCTCTGCTTCACGCACTGAGCGAAGGTGTGAGTACCTGTCTGTCCATCCAATCCACATCTGGTGTGTCTAGTCCTCGGCTCTAGAGAGTTCGTTTGACCATCAGATTCGTTTATAGATGGGGAACAGAGACTCGAGAGATAAAGAAATATGCCTGAGGCCAAGCAGTTATCAAGCAATGGAATAAGCCTGGGAACCCAGTGCTGAGCTTGGTCTACACTCTCAGAGTTGCCACCTACTCAAGGCACTGACAGGGCCTGCACTGCAGATGTTTGTTTAATCAATTCATAAATAGTTTACATACGTACTGTGAAAAAATGGGGATTATAATCATGAAAGCAAGACCTTAGAATACGCTATTGCTTTTTTTTTAAAGATTTATGTATATATGTGAGAAAAAGAGAGCATGAGCAGGGAGAGGCATGGAGGGAGAGAATCTCAAGCAGACTCTGCACCAAACGCAGAGCCCGTTGCAGGGCTCCATCTCTCCACCCTGAGATCATGACCTGAGCCAAAATCTAGAATCAGACATTTAACCAGCTGCACCACCCAGGCACCCCCTGAAAAACTTTGTTATTTTAAAGACCATTTTCCTTCATCGTAAAAGGAGATCTTTAAGACTGCATCCCTAATTTTAAAACCCTCATTTAATTTCCTCCATCCACCATCTCTCTGGAGGTATAAGATTGCATTTTTTTTCAAACATCCTGTCATTCAGACTGCTTCTCCCCTAAATTCCCAAATTAGTCTGAATTGATGAAGCTTTACTGTAAAAAGCAATCTTCAGCTGATATGCGGCATTGTGTAGAAGTTAAACATCTCGACTCTAGAGTGTGCTTTCCTGAGTCCAAACGTTGGCTCCATCACAACATTACTGGGTGGTTTTAGGCAAGTTAATTAACTCTCTGACCCACATTTCTACATCTATCAAATGGGAGTGATCGTCCTAGCCCATCCCCCCTCCAGGGGTGCTGTACACACATATCCGGGTTATCAGATGGCATAGAGTGAACTCTCAAAAAACACAGCCATTACTGTTCTGCACCATACCCTATGGACACTGCCAGGGTATTTCATCTGTATTTAGAAATGAGATGTGCACTGTCTTTTTTTCCATTCTATTTAAGGAATTCTTGGGGAAATTGCTAAAAAGTAAAATCAATTATAAAATAAGATAAAAACATGTGCTAGCTTGGACAAATGGCCAGTTCTTTTGTTTCCACCTTCATTGCTCTCTGGGAAGAAGGGAGCCATGGCGTGTCTGTGCCCTCAGCAGCAGCAGCATTCCCTCACTGCTAAAAGAGAGGAAAGCTCAGGACTCTAAATTCCGAATCTCTCAGACAGTCCCACCATTTTCCAAACATTGCACCAACATCACAAAACACTTTAAAATCAATAAAAATGAACTTGGCAGCATAAGGCAATTATTCATACATTATCTGAAAACAATAAAGTAAAATATACCATCCACTCAATTTTTAGGATTACACATACTACAGGTGAGTATTTATTTTTAGCTGCCTTTCCCCCCTCTTTTTCTTTTGTTAGTTTCAGAGGGTCAGAGAGAGTTCAGTTGTATAGAGAAAGTACTAACTGCTGAATGGGTCTGTCAGGCTCCTGTATTTAAGGAGACGGAATTGCATATTACAAGAAAATGATTGTTCAGCTACCTTTTCATTAACAATTTGTCTAAAAGGAGACAGACTTAACTGCTTCCATTGAAGTTGGGAAGCAACAAATTGAATGTGTTCCATAAGGATTATGTCATACTTCAAACATATGGTGAGCTACAAACACCGAGATAGTGTGCTCGGAAATGGTGGTGGGTTCACTGTTGTTTGGTGGCAGTTTAATTGAATAGCTATAAATACCACTAAAAAAAAAAAAGGAACTTGTCATTATCTGCACAATCGCAAGTGAAATACTGTAATGATTTTCTTTTATATATATTTTTGGTCCCTGGCACGTTAAAGAAAAATTTCTTTTGGGGACCGATACTGAAGGTTATTAAGGAAACATCAGCTACTAAACGCATCCCAGGTCGGTTTCCTATAATGGCTTTCCACGTTTGAGCACACAGAGGAGACATCCAAGGGGAGAAGAGAAAACTTCAGAATGAGCCCACGGCCAAGGCAAAAGGGATTTCCCTGGGCGCACCTTGGACAGCAGTCCTGGGACACACAGGTCAAGCAGGCTTGCTTCTGTGTCTGCCCAACAACAAAAAATCCTGTCCCTTCCCATCCTCACCCACAATGCCCTACCGTTTTGGGTTTTTTTTAAGATTTTTTTTAAGTAATCTCCACACTCAACATGGGGCTCAAACTCATACCCCCAAGATCAAGAGCCGCGAGCTCCAATGACTGATCCAGCCAGGTGACCCAACAGTGCACTTTCAGCCTTCTTAACTCACCAAATGATGACATTCCTTTGGACATTTGCAGAAAGCTCTGTGTTGGTCCTGTGTTGTCCTAACTTATACAGCCAACAAATCCAAAACAGGGTAATCCCCACAACCCCAACCATGGTTTCAAGGGGTCCAGATTTATTCCTGTCCACCAGGAAATCCACTCTAGCTCAGTCATGGAAATATTACTCATTAACACTCATTGTATATATAATGTTCATGTGCTCAATGCCAAAACAGCTATTCTAGTCTCCTGCTTAATAGAAAGAGATCACTAATTACTGCAAAGGGAAAAAATATATACTAAAAAAAGAAAAGTCCACGCAGAACAAAGGAAAATCATGGAGGCAGAACTGGGTAAATAAAGCTGGCTCCAAGGACCAGGTGTGGGAAAAGCAGAGCATTGCTAGAGAGAAAGAAGGGAGAGGTTGCTTTCTAACAATTTTCTAAAAATAATATATTGATGAAAAAGTCTACAGATGGCCAACAGGCACATGAAAAGACGTTCAACACGATTAATCAACAGGGAAACGCAAATCAAAACCACAATGAGAAACCACCTCACAGGAGTCAGAATGACCAGTATCAGAAAGACAAGAAATAATAAGTGTTGGCAAGGATGTAGAGGAAAGGGAACCCTTGTGCACTGTTGGTGCAAATGTAAATTTGGTGCAGCCACTGTAGGAAACAACATGAAGGGTCCTCAAAACATTAAAAAAAAAACAAACAGAAATACCATACAATCCAGTAATTCCACTTCTGGGTATTTTCCCAAAAAAAAAAAAAAAACACCCAAAAACACTAAATAAAAAAGATATGTATCCATATATTTACTGCAGCATTATTTACAATAGTAAAGATATGAAAGCAACCCAAGTGTCCACTGATAGACAAATGGATAAAGAAGAAGTGATCTATATATACCGTGGACTTACTCAGCCTTAAAAAGAATGAGATCTTGCTATTCACAACAAATGGATGGACCTAGAGGGTATTACACCTAGTGAAGTAAGTAACAAAGATAAATAACATGATTTCATTTGTATGTGGAATCTAAAAGACAAAACAAACAAAAAAGCATAAACAGACCCATAAATGCAGAGAACAAAATGATGGTTGCCAGAGGGCAGGAAAGTAAGGAATGGGCAAAATGGGTAGAAGAAGAGCGGGAGATGCAGGTTTCCAGTTACGGGATGAATAAGTCATGGGAATAAAAGGTGCGGCACAGGGAGTATCGTCAACAGTATTACAGCTGCGTTGTATGGTGACAGAAGATAGCTACGCTACCTTTGAACGCGGCAAGTCATGTAGACTCGTCAAATCACTGTGTAGTACACTCAAAACTAAGGCAACATCGTATGTCAACTATATTTCAACAAAAAAATAATAAAATAAAATTTAAGAAAAAGATGGTATGTTGACATGACTGTGAAGACCACAAAGACACAAGAGCTGCTGTCATCAACCCGCTCTGATAACAAATACTTTACGTGTACCACTTTCTATCTGGAGGTAGAGTTCGTGCAAAATATAACCTAGAACAACACTCACCAGGATAACTTCTCTCAAAAAAAAAAAAAAAAAAAGAGAAAAAGAACATAACAAGTGTTGGCGAGGATACGGAGAAACCGCAACCTTCCTGCGCTGCTGGTGGAAATGTACCATCACGCAGCTGCTGAGGAAAACAGTATGGAGGTTCCCAAAAAATTAAATATGGAACTTTTGGCTCAGGTCATGGGATTGAGCCCCATATCGGGCTCCACACTCAGCATGGAGTCTGCTTGTCCCTCTCCTTTTGCTCCTTCCCCTACTCTCTCTCAAATAAATACATAAAATCTTTTTTAAAAAAATAAAAACAAAATGGTTAAGATGGCTAAAATGTGTGTGTGTGCGTGTAACATAACGCAAACAATTTTTAAAATACTCAACACCATGTCCTAATGGTGAAAAAAAGGGAGAAAATAAATTTGTGACAAATGTCCATACGCTCTGCGACAGCTATGTTCACAGAACACAACCCTAGAGGACGTCACGCAGGAGTCCGTGCTTGCCGCTACCCTAGCGTCTTCAAGGACACAACAGCCACAGCGGCAGGAGGACAGAGGCGGTAACCCCCAGCAAAGCTGCAAGCAAAGTGATTTACCGGGCGGCTGCCTTCCTGGAAATGTTAGGGCACATCACACCGGGATGCATGGCAGAGTATTTTCACCATGTGAAAGTCCCACGGGACATCTGAAACTGACAGGACACAGCAGTCTTCACTGGATAGTACTGGACCACACATGGCAGGATGCTAAGTGCTCCTCTGGGTTTTTTTTTTTTTTAATTTAATCGTATTTATTTATTTGAGAGAGAGAGCACACCAGGCGGGGGTGGGGGGCAGAGGCAGAAGCAGGCTCCCCAATGAGCAGGGAGCCCAACTCAGGGCTCTACCCCAAGACCCTGAGATCATGACCTGAGCTGAAGGCAAACACCCAACCCACTGAGCCACCCAGGCGCCCCGGAGGCTAAGTGCTCCTACACTTTAGTCACTCAATGCTGGCAGAGCCCCCCAGTCACTCACAAACAAAAACGCCCCCTCTGAGCTCCATCATGTAGAACCCCCAGGGGGTCCCACCCCTAGCGGAAGCAGTGAGTGCGACAACTCACCCATGAGACCCAGAGAGAAAAACCCGAGGGCAGGGCCTCTTATTTGGGGTTCTGTCCCACCCCCAGCCACACAGCTCAGGCCTCACAGTCAGGCCCTTGCCCAGGGGAGACTTTCAGATGTCTCAGGACGCAAGCAAAAGGCCCCTCTTGGCAAAGCTATCTGGGGACAAAATTTAGATTTTCTGATGTCATTTCTTTGACACTGGGTGTAGGCCCTCCCCGACGCGGGTCCCCCTCATGGGATTTTATTGACTTAGACTCGTGAAAATAAAAGGCTTCAGCCTCAAAGGAGCGAAGCACTAATGGTGAAAACGCATGTGCTGTTCCACCAGCGAGGAACCATCTTTGTTCTCCCTGATGCTCCCCAGATAGTCCGGAGCCTGGGGCCACCCACCCAGCCAGCAACAGGGGGGCTCCTGGAGGGACCGCTCGTGTCCCTGCATCTCCACGTGGTGATCGGCCTCGCCCTTCCTGATGCGCCGAACAGCCACAGCCCCGACGGCACCCCCAGCCTCTGCCGGCTCCGCGGGCCACAGCCTGAACCAGGGCTTGTTGGAGACTGAGGCAAAGGGCCTAACGAGGAATTACTTCAAGGAGAAAATAGCCAATCCGACACTTGTTAACATCTGGGCCACATGCCCTACATACAATAAGGGGGTGACAGACTCCCTTCCAGGGTCAAGACCATGTCAGAAGGATCTCTAGAGGCTTTCTTGCCGGCCAGATCCCCCTGCGCTCACGCACCAAACGAGGTACATGCCGGCGTCCTCGCTAGACCCCAAAGATGAGACCCCATCCCTTCGCCCAAGCAGTTCCAAGTCAGGATGTAGGACCAGAGGCAACTACGGCATCTTCGAGAACCCGGGTGTCCAACAGGGACAGGATCGGCAGGAGGCAGTAAAAACTTCCTCCCAACTAAAACGCCTGAGGTCCGGAAATGACTGGGGCAAACAGGTTTCATATGCCTGAATGACCAAGAACATCAGAAACGGTAAGCAGGTTTTGTGTCTAGACAGAGCCTTGTCTAGGAACCACATATGATATCCAGTTTTCTACTTAGCAAAGCAGGTACGCAGGATTCAACTTGGAGGTGATCTGTATTCTATTCCGTTTCCACAATAGCAGTCAAATGTAGGCAGGAACGGAGGGATTAATCTTCCTGCGAATTCAGTCCCTAGGGGTCCGCTGGCTCACGGTGGGTCCAGTGCTAGCTCGATGGGCGGCTGAATGGACAAAAGCAGGAAATTACAGCCACAAATTGCCCTGCGGGAGCCTGGGTGCTAGGGCCGCCGGCTTGTGCCGCCTCCTCTAATTCCAGACCCAAAACGACTGCGAGAAGAAAGGCCTCCCCAGCTCCCCACCGAGCAGGAAATCTTTTCTAACATGTTTCCCTGAGCTAAAACATTCTGCCATTCCATCACATCTGATCATTTCTGAAATCTGGAATGTTCTGCAGTCAAATTGTCTGTTTTAACTGGTATTTCGCTCTCCTCGTCGCACACGCACACGCAAGTACTATTAGTAAATCGATCATGTGTTTTGCAATCAGTAACCTCTTGGGATTTGGAAACTCAGCTATTACCATGATCTAAAATGTATTCCGTAGAACAACTAGAAACAGAAGCTAAACTGGGAAGCTAACGTGGCTTCCCACTCACACCCACGTTATCGAACGTCTTTGGGTCATCCCTGGGCCACCCAGCGGTTCAGCTTTTGGAATGCCCGGGGAGCTGAGCCTTCCCAGGGGACCTCTGTCACACGTAAGGCTCCACAAGGGAGAGAGCCCGGCCAAGCTCTCCCCAGGCAGGAGTGGCCAGGCTCTCGGTGGGCTTGGGGTACACTTGCAGAGCAAGGCAGGAGTCACACCCCCGGAGCTCAGCCCGTGTTCAATCTTCCATCTTCAGAAAGGCGGGGCCCTGGCCGCACTGACGTCTGCCTCCGATGGGGCTGGGGGACGGGCGTCCTGCATTAGATGTGCGAGGCCTCGCGTGTGTCGGTGCTGCAGGAAGCCCATGCAGCAGCCTCTGCCCATGCCGCGGCCAAGCTCCGCCAGCATCCAGGGACAGTGCATGGCTTGGAAGCAAGTGCTTGACCATGTCGGTCTTAGGGAGGAGGTATCAGAGACGACCTGGTCCCGAGACGGAGCCAATCGGAATGCATGCTCGCCATGGGGTGGGTCTACTTCTACCTCGACCCTCTCCAGGCTCGCCCTTCATGGCTCTTGAACTCAGGCCCCTCACCTTGGGCCTCAAAGGGGCTCACCAAGAAAGAACAGGTCACAGTAAACAGGAGATGTTCCTTTCCAATGTATTGATCCCGGAACTAGTTAGAAGTTGCTTTGTGTTGTTGTTTTTTCCCCCTGACTGATCTAGGTTTTTCAGGAGAAGCCGCTAACTGTGGAACAAGGTTCGGAGAGCTTTAGGAAGTGCTAGAAGCATCGCCAGCTGTGGCCGACAAACCTGAGGAGTCCAGGGGGGACTTGAGAGCTGAGGTTTGGGGCGTCCGTCGAAGGAACTATGAAGAGTCTGAGCCAAGGGGAGCCAAGGAGTCTCCCTTCTCCACAGGAGCCGGTGCGAGCCAGGCATCGGTCCAAACACCCACAGAAGCCAGCTCTCAGCTGGGAAACAAGAAGGGGAGCAATGCAGGAAACCAGACATCGTCAGGAAGCGTAGTTTTACTGCGAAGAAGCTGAAGGAAAATGCAAGGCTAACACTGGAGAGCCTGGAAAATGCGCTGCTTCCCTGTTACTTTTTTCTTTTTTTTTTTTTTTTTTTGGCAAGTAAAAAATTAAGAGACAAAAACCTACACAAAGTTTTATAAATGTTGTTTTGTTGAAAAAAACAATTGTAATTTGTGTATCAAAGGCATGTATTTTATAAAATACAAAAACCACCACAGGCAAGCACGTCTATGGTACACTATAGCCATAGGAAGAAGTAGGATTCTGGAATCATAAAAAGGCATTAGTTTGGGTAGAAGCCAACGGGAGACTGAATGATCCAAGGTCCTAGAAATAGCAGAACCATAAGAAAGTACTTGGGGACAAAAGCCACCCACCAACTAGGAACCCCTGAATGGACTGTCACTTGAGTAAGAAACGAAGGTCTACATGGTGAGCCCTGAAAGGTAGAGGTTTACTTATTCAGCAACGAGTGTGACCCTGGTGAACACCAGCTCTGTGCCTACCGGGGCGTGATCGTAACGGTGCTTCCTAAGTTCTCTGGGCCTCTAAGTCCGTATCTGTAAGATGAAATTGCACCGCTCCTTCACAGGTGTGCTGCAGTCATCAGACTGAGAAGGGAGTAGGGTATGAACCTGGAATGCTGTGAGTCCTCAATAAAGGTTTGGATTTACTTGTTTTTTTTCCCAAGGAACAGAGACTAAGAATGGCCAGGAGATGCAAAGAGGCAAATAAAACTTCAGAGCATCACTAGCGGGGCGCCCAGGTGGCTCAGTCAGTTGAGCTGACCTGAGTCAGCTCAGGTCGTGATGCCAGCGCCCTGGGATCAAGTACTGCATCAGGCTCCTTGCTCAGTGGGGAGCCTGTCCCCCCACCCCCTGCTCATGTGCATGCGTGCGCGTTCACGCGCTCTCTCTCTCTTTAGCAAATAAATAAATAAATCTAAAAAAAAAAAAAAGAGCATCACTAGTAGCAAGAAAGACCTTACTGGAGGAGCGCCTGAGTGGCTCAGTTGGTGAAGCGTCCAACTGTTGATTTCAGCTCAGGTGATGATCTCGGGGTTGTGAGATCAAGCCCCGCGTCATGCTCCACACTGGGTATGAAGCCTGCTTTCTCAAAAAAAAGAAAGAGAGGAAGGAAGGAAGGAAGGAAGGAAGGAAGGAAGGAAGGAGGGAAAAGGAAAGGGCTTACTGGAAATAGATATAAGGGGGGAAATAAAACATCTTAAATATGGTTTTCTTCCATGTAACAGGAGGCACATCCTTCCATCTAAAAGTTCTCTCCCTCTGAGCCATTCTTAGTGTCGGGTGATCTGGAATGGTGAAGTGCAGGACGTCAGGCCAGAAACTACTGCCTAAGCCCTACTCCACCTCTGCCTTCGTTTCATACACTGTTCTTCCTCGTCAAACAGCATGTCCTAAGAGGGCAGCCAAGAACTTTCTGGAAGAAACGCCTGTGAGCAGAAGTGATGCATGTCACTTGCAGGTCTGCTTCCTGTAACCCTGCATGTGTCCCCCACACTCTTTCTCTTTCCTGCTGGCAGAAGTGCCAAGGATTAGGGCGACCCTGAAAGCCACGTGTTGAGACCTGCAGAGCCATGGCCTGCGGAAGTCCCCGCATGACCACAAGGAACAGAGCCACCACCAACCCTCACTGTTCCAAAGTCACTAATACATTAAAATTCTGTAGTTCGCCATCTCTTTGTTACAGCAGCTAGTGTCACCCGAAGCAATACAGACCTGCCGATCTTTGTATCCCCAGTGCCTACAACAGAAAGTGGCTATGTCACTTGTTCATTAATCGAAATGCAACGTCTCTACCTGTAAAGCAGGGCTTCCCAGAACTGCTCCCAGTGTTCAGAAAAACAAAGTGAAACTTTACTCCCTGTGATGAGGAAGAAAGGTCATAAAGCAAGGAAAACACCGGAGTTGGCAAGTACCAGGCCGAGCCATCCGGAGTGCACGCGTTATCTGGAAAATCTCAACCCATGAAATTAGTCATCTGCCATTCCCACTTCCGGCATTACCTCCCTCTCTATCGAGGTACAAAATGCCAAAAGACTTTCCAAACCTCCCCTCCACCACTCAGCTCCGTGGTCGAGACAGACCCCTCTGCCCTCCCCAGCCCACCTCCCCACTGGCGCGCTGGCCCAAGTTCAACAGATGATTCCGTCCCCCGAGCCACGGAGATTGATCTGCGCCCGGTCGGGGGAGCCAGGCCAGACCAGGACGTCAGGGTATTAAGACAGACTAGAATGGAAAGCATGAGGTCAGGCCACTTCAGTATCCCGGCCAGCATGCCGTAGGTACTCCGGAGCTACAGTCGTCCGGGCGCGAACAAGACCCGCTGTGACATTCCTGTGGCCTCCAAAACTGCTTAGTCAGTGCAGCCTTCGTGGAGTGAGCCACCCCCCAGGTCGCGGGGCTTGGAGCCTGAACTCATCATTTGTGGGCCACATCAGGGAACAAGACCCTAAGCACTGCGATAGAGAGGCTACAATACAGTTAGCTGCGCGTCCCATGTCCCATGTCCTACGAGTCGCTGAGCCTACCGTAGGCCTGGCCATGGCTTACCACAACCCACCCCTTTGTGAAGATGGAGACAGATACTCCCATACCCCGCCGTGTCCCATTGCTCCCAGCGACACAAACAAGTGTTACCAGGACACGGCAGGGCGTTGCAAAAATATAATAAGAACCCAAAACTAAATGAGCACGTGCTTCTACAGGGTAAACCCCTGCTCTGAGCGGGTAAATGACCCAATTCCGGCAGTGAGCACTTGGACTCCTAAGCCCGCTGGAGGGTGTGAACTTCACCAACGAAGAAGTCGCGGTTCTGTGGCCTCACCTGCAAGGCAGCTCGTCAGGTTTTCCCAGCCAGACTCATCTCAGCGGAACCCATGTTCAGAAATGTGTTCTTGAGGCCACCAGACCGGGGAACTGCAATACGCCCACCCCAACATCATCTGTCCCCTGAGGAACTGACTGGTGGGAATCACTAGCGATCCTGGTGACAATAAGTCTCCCACGAGAACTCTACTATACGGTCCTTGCCCTCTCTCTGCCATCTAGGATGTCGTAGGTTAAATAGTGAAAAAATTCATGTGTACCCCAAAACTCAGAAGGTGACCTTATTTGGGAAAAATGGCTCTTTGTAGAAGTCATTAGCTAAGGATCCCAAGATGAAATCATCTCGGGCTTGGGGGCAATCCCTACCCTACATCCAATGGCCGGTGTCCTCATAAGAAGAGGAGAGGACACAATGACACAGGTCTCCATCCCCACTCAGCTAGCGGCCAAGGTCTCACCTCTGGGACATCTTCCAGATTAATCTCACCTGCCTCCAGTGAGGGCTGGAGGATGACAGGCTGGGTCCCAGTGCTGGCTCCCCCACTTGGCAGCCCACCCACCCCCACGTCCTGAATACCTCAACAGAGGACCCTCGCAGGGCCGGACCCAGCCACCAAGGGCCCTGGGCTCCCGGAGGCCGTCCCAGTACATGAGGCTCTTGCCTTTATGTCCCCGCCTCTTCGTCTCCCAGTCAAGCTTGCAGTCATCCTTTGCCATCCTGAACTACACCAAAAGCTCGCCCTGACCCACACCGTCCACCCTGGGTTTGCACTCTGGCAAGAGTAGGGACAGGGCCTTATTTGAGACGGCCTTCATCACGGTTTATCAGGAAGCCAGCCACTGAGCTGCGCCGAGGGCATGTGTGAGAGAGGGACACAAAGGGAGTCAGGAGGCCCCCCCACACCCTCCCAACTTCTCATGAAGGGACCTAAATGCCAACAACTCCCACACAGAGTGAGCTTCTACCAGGCCCCAAGAGCTCAGAGCTCTGGGCTCACTTGCTTCACACCATGAGGCTAGCAGAGGGGGCACGTCAACCCTCCAGGGTTTAAGGAAGGAGTAGTTGTACCACCAACATTCGTGCTCCCGCCGTAGGCGCAAATGACCCCCGTGACTTCACAGAAGTGACGGCTAACATTTAGAAGCCCGCACACATGTGCGCATGGACATTGTCATCACAGCGATCATTATTACCCTACTTTTCCACTGAGGCACAGGGCAGCTGAGCAACCGGCCTTTTCCAACTCTCCTTAGATATGGAAGATGGGGACACACGGATCCCCCAGACCTGTCACTGTTGGTCTGGGGTGTCCCTCCAGTATCCTGCCTTCAGAAATGTTCAAGTTCAAGGACAGCGTTCCATCCTAATTTTCCAGAAGTGTCCTGAAACGTTAGGAAGTCACATTCAACACTCTTTCCCTCCTGGGAGTACAAGCAGGGGTGCTTAATTCCACAAACACTCTCTCCCCTAAAGGAAGACTGGTTTTGCCTCTCCCTAGACTGCTCTGATGTCCCTTCCCAGAGGGATTCGGTGCTCTGGTCTCCTCCAGTGTCGTCACGTTCCCTGACGAGACCCCTACAGAGCCCCCATCAGAGGCTGGCAGAAGGTGGTTGCCAGGCCCAGCAAGGCTTCCGAACCTTCCAGTGATTACACAAGAAGCCACACAGGGCCTGTGGTGAGGGCGGAGACAGGCCTGCCCTTGCTAAAACTCTCCCCAGGGGATTTGGACAGCAACCCTCTCCCAGGTGAGCTCAGGCGACAAAAAGTGAGATCTCACCTCCAAATCCATGCTTCGTATTTGCGGTTTTTTCTGATGACAAGAAATACCACACGCTCGTTACGAATTTTTTAAAAAGTAAGGGAGGCAGAAAGTGGAAAGCATCCAAAATCTGTCCCTCCCTCACAAAAAAACTCCCTCATAAGAAAGGTAATACGGGATGTGTACCCCATAGGGATTTCTATACCTGTATGAGTTTATTGGTATATGTATTAGATTATTCCTAGATTATTATTAGATCAGATGATTTCTAATCAAGCACTTAGCCAAGCCATCATTGTGTCTTAATGTTCCAGCAGTAATTTGGGCTAATAAGATACCAAAAAGGCAAACTAATCATTTACTATATATTTAAGGGTAGGTCAGTTCTTTACAATAATGTTCTGGCTTCTGGCATTTTCCCTACAGTTTTTTTCTTTCCTACTGACCTCCACGTGGGGCAGAATTCTCCCTGTTCTCCCTGTTCACCCACCTCTGTGCGTAAAGGTAATACGGTTGAAGCGGTCAGATGACATGATCAAGCTGTGCCGGTCGCTCCCTGGACAGGAACATCTTCTCGACGCTGCGAAGTCACTCGCCTGGATGCTTACCTTCACAGGAGGACAGCCACCATGCCGTCTGGTCGAGGGTGGCTGAGGGCACTCCCGGTTCCAGAAAACAGATCTGGCTAAGGTGGTGACTGAAAGCTGTAGAACACCCAAGTTCAACAGGTCTCTCCTTCCCCTATTAAAATGCTCACAAAGCCATGGGAGCTCATGCTGTGATGGGCCCAACCTGGTGCTGGGAATCGAGAGCCCACAGTGGGTATCGAGAGGCCGATCAGAACACCCCCGCGCCCCAAAGGCAGGCGAGATGCTCACTTGATAAGCCTTGTACTCTCCCCTTTGCTGAAATAGCAATGATGTCCAGCCACGTGGTCAGTTCTAGCTACCATTAACTGACCATGTGAACACAAACCCTCTTCGAGAAAATACACTGTACACAAGCTCGTGCCGCATCTCACTGAGCCTCAAGCCCAGTCTGGGCCGGACAGGCAAGGGCACGGAGTGTCTGGATTCCAGGGCTAACTCCGTCACTTCTTAGGCCTAACTTTGGTCAAGTTGGTAACAAAGTTGGTTCAAATCCCAGCTCCCCACTCCACCCCTCGCTAGCTGTGCACACACTGGCAAGTGAATGAGCCCCTGCAAGCCTCAGTACCCTCATCGGGAAGAGGATTATTAACAGGACCCTCCTCGCAGGGTAGTTAGGACAATGACATCAGGCCATGCATTTCAATGACTAAAAGCAATTTGCAAAATGCTGAGGATTGCTGAAGCTGGATAAGTCCAGGGAGGAGGCTTTCACTGTACTCCCTACTCTGTGTGCGTTTGAAACCATCCCTAATAATTTGCAATCAGGTTCTTAAAATAGGCCTCACACATAAGTGCTTACTAAACCCATCAGCCCTTATGTAACAAAGAGAGACGTTGCATGCTGTTCTTAGTATTTGGAAGATCATGGGCCCCTCTGAGGATGTGATGAAAGATGGGGACGTTCTTCACATCAATACACCACCACTCCTGCCCCACCTTGTACACAAAGCCTGTCTGGAACCCCTGGGGGCTCCACGGACCCCAGATTCAGAAGCCCTGCCCTTCCATTGTGGGGAAAAGACAGAGGTGCAGTAATTCTCTGTCATGCTACCCAGAGTTTCCCAACCTCCCTTAGATTTAAGTGTGCTGTGGGAAATCACTGAAGGAAGAGGAGCTGAAATGATGGGCCAGCCCTCACTAGGAGAACACCCAATCCGGCACCCACAACAAGCAAGACATGTCTCATCTCTGTAGTTGATATTTATTTTTCTGCCTCGGGTCATTTATCCAAACATGGAGTCCTTTTCATTTCCAGCCAGAGTAGGAGAGAAGTTTTAGCTCTGTAATCAATGGGGTCCGAAATTTTGATACACCTATATTAGCTGTCATATTCTTGGGTTGAATCTTCTCCATAACAATAAATCTCGGGGAAAAAATAAAAGCAAGATGATGCGGTGTATCAATTCTGATTCCAACAGGATTCTTGGTTTAACATAGGACTTTTATGTCTTTGTTAACATTTTTTATCTAGTTTTGTGCAAATAGATGGAAAAATATCTAACATGGTACAAAATACAAGTGTGACATGAAAGCTCTATTAAAGCCATAAGCAAGAAAAATTGGCTACAAAGAACCCTCTCAAGTTGAATAAAATAGTTAAAGTTTTGGCTGAACTATCAATTTGGACTACAATTACAGCCCAGTAGTTAGCAGATCACTCAGAAATGGATATTTTAGAGTTCTACTTTTCAAATTACAATGTGGAACTTTCAGCAATAAAGGGCAGTTTGAAGAAGTGAAAAGTCATAAAATGGGAAATGTAGCACCTCAAGCATGAACAAGGGGGAAAGGGAAGTGTGTGGAGCATTAAATGGGACTGGGATCACTGTGAAATTTTAGGAATAGCAACACTCCGATCTAAAAATCCCAAGATAGTGTACAACAAGGGAAGGCTAGATGAGTTAAATTAAAAAAAAAAAAAAAGAATAAGTACTCTGAAATAAATGTGGAGGAGACCGGTACAAACAATGTCAGCTAAAACCAGGCTCAGGGCTATCAGTGGGAATTCTCAATAGCACACTGCTGGGGGAACAAGCGTGAGCCCAGGATTGTTCGCACGACCACGTAAGAGTGCTTCAGTACTCAAGAGGAGTTCATGAAATGATGATTTGCTTGAATTTGCTCAACTTCCTGTCCAAATGGTACTTCCTGTGGTCCAGGCCAAAAAAAGACAAAGCTGCACTCCAAACACCTCCCACCGCAAACATCAGAAGCAGCCTCAGTGCTCTGAGGATGGCAAGCTGAAAACCCCAAGGGAGGCATATCTCTCTTTTCCACGGCACTGAGCAAACCTACCGCTTGTTCTGGAAGGAAATATCATCTCTATCTTGCCAGGCTGTTTGCTCTAAAAACCTCCATAGAAAGGACAATCCTAAACAAAGGCTGTCAGTGCCTCCTTTGCATGACATTCAGAAACACAAATGATATTTACAATGACGCAGACTTCTCTCCAACAGCATTCCACGTAGGGAAACAATGGAATGACATCGCTGAAATGATCTAGAAAACAAATAGTCAAGAATTTTGTCCCCTCAAAAGTAAAAGCAAAATACACATCTTCTCAGAGAAATGTAACCTTTAGGATGAACTACTCCAAATTCTGGAATATATTCATGAAGCAATGGAAACTTACTAACATCCATTTTCATCTCATTTTTGCTTTAAAACTGCCAGTGGACAAGTTCCTCTTCTACTCCTGGATAAAAACTCAGAGTCATCAATGTCCTTGTCATAATCAGATTACAAAAATCTAAAAAGGGATAAATCACAAAAAGTCAATTCCCTATTTTAAATATCCATTTCCGAATTGGACAGCTATATGTAGAAGAATGAAACTGGACCATTCTCTTACACCGTACACAAAGATAAACTCGAAATGGATAAAGGACCTCAATGTGAGACAGGAATCCATCAGAATCCTAGAGGAGAACATAGGCAGGAACCTCTTTGATATCAGCCACAGCAACTTCTTTCAAGATATGTCTCCAAAGGCAAAGGAAACAAAAGCAAAAATGAACTTTTGGGACTTCATCAAGA
>PISX010029867.1:0-11476 GCA_004024625.1 Mellivora capensis | reverse complement strand
AGCTTTCTGTTGTGCCGTAATATTGTGAACATCATCCCTGGTGGCTTTCAGTTCTGCCCTAATCAATTCCGTTTGGTTGTCCATGGCTTTCTCCAACCTAGCTATTGCCTGGATAATTGTTAGCCTGAATTCCCTTTCTGACATAATGTCTATGTCAGTAGCCATTAGCTCTGTTGCCGAGGGCCCATCCTCTGAATTTTTCTTCTGCTGGGCATTCCTCCTCCTAGTCATTTTGGTGAGAGATGGCTGAACGGTTGTAGCTGGATGTATCGACCTTGGTGCTGTGAAGGTGCACCCTGGAATGCTCCTGAGCAATCAAGATTCCCCCACTCAAATGAAAGAAAAAAAGAAAGAGAGAAAGCAGAAAAGGAGAGAGAGAGAGAGAGAGAGAGAGAGAGAGAGAGAGAGAAGAAAGAAGGATAAAAGAGAAGGCTCAGCCCAAATGGGCCCCAAGGTAAGGTTTTTGAAGTATACAAACAAACAGAGACAAACAAAAAAGACTGATAAAAGTATATGACAAGAGAAGAAAAAATATGTACATATATATGTAGAAGCAAAACAAAGAAACAAACAGACAAACAAACAAACAAACAAAAAAGAACCTCGTCAAAATGAACCCTAAGTATAAGATTTATAGACTACCAGAACAAACAGAAATATACAAAAATACTGGTAGTAGGAAAAGATGGTAAGTGCTTGTAAATTCTCAGTGTGGGCATGGAAGTCTTTTTTGATTCTTCCTGGATGTATCTTGATATACTTTTTAAAGGGCATCACTTTCCTAAGATAACAGGGTATTAAAAATTGGTTTACCTATAGGGGTAGCATTGATTGGGGAAAAGGGATTACCTTGAATTTTAACTCTATATGAATATTAGCAAATAAAAGTAAAGAAAAGAATGATCTAAACTAAACTAAAATGAAATTAATAAAAAATTTTAAAAAATGGAAAAGCAAAAGAAAAGCATGGGTATATGTATCAAAAAGTTCAGGTTAAAAGGTTATTATGGATTTTGGTGTACTGGACATCTCATTGTGATGGTAAATAGGCTAAAAAATCTATATTAAAAATAAGAAAGATTTAAAAAAATAAAAAATGAACAAGAATAGTGGGAATGAATTCAAAATTAAACGTTGTATCTATGAAGTAGTAGTGATTGTTCTCTTCTAGGCCGGTTGGCTTTCTGGGGGGGGGTCCTGCCGCGTGGGTTTTCAGGCAGTGTTTCCTGAGTTAAGTCCTCCCACCCCCTTCCAGGGGGTGGGCTCTGAGGAAACCGGGCCTTCACGCTTTTGTTCTCTGGAGGTTTTTATGTCTGTTCGTTTCTTTTCTCTCCCCTTTGGAGCTCCCGATGGTTCTTGGAGGTTTAGAGTAAAGCAAACTGCACCCAGACCTCCCTCCCAGAGGGAAGCCCCAGTCTATTCCCCTCTGGGGGCTGAAGAGCAGCTTCCCAGCCACGATCTCTAGGGACACCTGTGTGTCCTGCTTGTACTCAAAACCACAAGTGGCAGCTGTCTGGGCAGCTCCAGACTGCCAGAGAGGTGCCAAGCAGTGATCTCACACTGAGATTTTCCCCCTGGCCTGGGCTGGGAGCGCTCAGACTTTACAGGTCCAAGAATAACGGGCTCAAGGGAGGGGGTGGAGCGTGTCTCAGGCTCTGCTAGTGCAGCGCAGTGCAGGCATGGGGACTGCAAAAAGGCTGTTTCTGCCGGGAGAGTGTCCCAGCCCCTGCCACATGCCAAGCGCCCTTAGGAGTTCTCCTCTCGGCTCAGGGACCAAGACCTGGTTTCTCCGCTGCACTCTCTCTGGCTCAGCAGCAGGGGTGTATGTCCTCCGTGGGGGACTTAAGCCCCTGTCCCTAACTATCCCAATTCCCACAATTCCCCCCTGTGAACCTTTGCTCTTTTTGAGTGCTTTCTATCAGACTTCAAGTTAATGCTGGTCCCCAGTTGTAGGACACTCTCCTATTGGGGTATTACTTTCCAATGGGTCTCCTCTGGTGGCTCCCTCCCTCTTTTGTTTATCTTCCAATAACAGTCCGTCATTCCCACTCCCCTTTACCTGCCAACTGGCATCTTCTGCCCCCATAGAGATCCTGACGTTTAGAATTCTGATCTAAGGCTGATTTCATGGGTGATTGGAGTTCCTTGGTAGGTAATCAGCTCACTTTAGGAGCAGGTTTAATTGGCGTGTCTTCCTAGTTCCCTGCCATCTTGTCCCCCCCCCCCATAAAAAGTGAAAAAGGAATTTTTTTAAAGATTTTATTTATTTGACAGAAATCACAAGTAGGCAGAGAGGCAGGCAGAGAGAGAGGGGGAGTTAGGCTCTCTGACGAACATAGAGCCCAACATGGGGCTCTATCCCAGGACCCTGGGATCATGACCTGAGCTGAAGGCAGATGCATTAACCCACTTAGTCACTCGGGCGCCCCTGAAAAAGGAATTTTAATTTATTTTTTGGTTCGTATAAAATTTATTTCATCTTTTTATATCTTCCCTCTATCTTTCCTTTGACAAGGCTGTTCTGTACTGAAAGAAACAATTAATAAAACTAAAATGTAACTTACAGAATGGAATAAGATATTTATAAATTGCATATCCAATAAGGGTTAGTATCAATTAACTTATAAAATGGAACACCTTCCAAAAATAATATAATTAAAAATGATTAGAAGACATGAAGAGACAACTCTCTAAAGAAGATATACAGCAGATACCTGAAAAGATGCTCAGTATCACAGATCATCAGGTAAATAAATCAAAACTAAAATGAGATATTACCTCATACTGGTGTGAAAAACTAAAATAAACATTGGAAGAAATAAAAGTATTGGCAAGAAGGTGGAGAAAAAGGAGATCTCATGCCCTGTTGGTGGAATGAAGACAGGTGCATTATGGAGGGTCCTCAAAAAGTTAAAAAGTGGGGCACGTGGGTGACTCAGTCTGTTAAACATGGAATCCTGATCTCAACTCGGGTATTGATCTTAGGGTGGTGAGTTCAAGCCTTGGGGCTCCATGCTGGCTGCAGGGACTACTTTAAAAAATGCTGAAATTAGAGATGTTTTATGATCCATAAGTGTACTTTTAAGTAGTTACCAAAATAAAATAAAATGCCAATTCAAATAGATATACTTATCCTTATGCTTATTGCAGCATTATTTACAGTTGCAAATTTGGAAGCATCCCTAGTGCCCATGGACAGATGAATGGATAAAGAAGATATGGCATATGTATAAAATGGAATATAATTTAGCCATTAAGTAACGAAATCTTACCATTTGCAATTATGTGGATGGAGCTGGAAAGTAAAATGGTAAGTGGAATAAGTCTGTCAGGGAAGGAAAAATGCCATAGAATCTCACTCATATGTGGAATTTAAGAAATGAAACAAATAGGGAAAATAAAAAGAGAGAGAGAGAGAAACCAAGAAATAGACTCTTCACTATAGAGAAAAAACTGATGATTACCAGAAAGGTGGTGGAAAGAGGATGAGTTAAAGAAAACACTTATGATAATCATTAAGTTATGTATAGAATTTGAATATCTAAATTGTACAACTGAAACTAATATAACACTGTATGCTAACTATACTGGAATTAAAATTTAAAACAAAAAAATTGAGGAATTGAGGTAAAGTTTGATGGCCTTTGCAATATCTTTGCCACTATTTTATAAGTTTGAACTCCGTTTACACATTAAGATATATTTGAGTAAAACAAAACCAAAACTAATAAACCAGGTATTTATTGCAATAATTTCTAATTTTATTTTCCTTTTTTCATAATTTATTTTCATGTCATATTTAATACCAAGTTAATATGCTTAAAATTTAATAAAGTACAATATTAATTCAAAGTGTTGAGATCTTTTTATTCCTACATACTAAAATTATATACTTCGTAACACAAACTACATATCTAATTTTTATTTTGAAAAATTGCTTCCTTTTGGCAAAAATAAATTTGGATCATATTAATGAAAAAGTCAACATTTAAAAATATTAATATATGATTATGTTAAGCTGAATAGATGATTGTTAAAACATTATTTAATTCTCTACAGCATATTTATGCTATTAATTTTCTTTTTTAAATTTTTTTCAATGTTCCAAAATCCATTGTTTATGCACCACACCCTCTATGTAAGCAAGATTACATTTTATTAAAATATTTTCTTGGAATTATGTAATAGATAAATGACATTTTGTTAGTTATATCTCTAGTAGCCAAAATTATTTTGAAGTGAACTAGTTAAAATTGTTTAATGTTAGTAAGATTTATTACATTCCTAAGCAATCAGACATAAGAATTAGGAAGTACACTCTTTTTGTTTGTGTGTGTCTTTAAAAATGATTTTTTATTACTTTTCAATAATGTTTTTTTAAATTAAAGTTTTTTTATTTTTTATAAACATATAAAGTGTTTTTATCCCCAGTGGTACATGTCTGTGAATTGCCAGGTTTACACACTTCACAGCACTAACCATAGCACATACCCTCCCCAATGTTCATTACCCCACCCCTCTTTCTTGACCCCCCTCCCCCCAGCACCTCTCAGCTTGTTTTGTGAGATTAAAAGTCACTTATGTTTTGTCTCCCTCCTGATCCCATCTTGTTTCTTTTCTTCTTTTCCTACCCCTCCAACCCCCCATGTTGCATCTCCACTTCCTCATATCAGGGAGATCATATGATAGTTGTCTTTCTCCGATTGACTTATTTTACTAAGCATGATACCCTCTAGTTCCATCCACGTCATTGCAAATGGCAAGATTTCATTTCTTTTGATGGCTGCATAGTATTTCATTGTGTATATATACCACATCTTCTTTATCCATTCATCTGTTGATGGACATCTAATTCTTCACATAGTTTGGCTATTGTAGACATTGCTGCTATAAACATTCGGGTGCACGTGCCCCTTTGGATCACTACTTTTGTATCTTTAGGGTAAATACCCAGTAGTGCAATATCTGGGTCATAGGGTAGAATTTTCAGAATTATCTGATAAGTAATCCCTGGTCAGACAGTTGAAGAGTTGAAATTATTTTAAAGTATGAATTTCAAGTTTCTATTGGTAAAATGTTCAATAGTCTCTGTTCCAAAACAAACAAACAAACAAACAAAAATACTAATATTGTAGGTACTAATAACTTTAGGGCAGACACCAAAAACAATGAAATTCAATAGTCAATTTTTTCACACACCTTCCTCTTTTGGTCTATTGTTGTGCATTTCTCTAGACAAACAGAATAAGCTGATTAATGTCTTAATTATTTTATTGTTCTATTATGCATTCTTCAATTTCAGCACATATGGCTTCTGCACATTTGATCCAAATGTCCATTTCCTTTACTTTCTTGTTTTAACTTACTTCTTAATGTCTTCCTTTCATTGGTCTTTGTTCTATAGGCTACTCTTCATTTAGACTTTAGCTTCTAGTTAACCCAGAAGGGAAGCATTTCCTCCCTCCACGTTTGAGCAGTCCCATGGATAATCTGTTAAATAATACCTTTTAAAAATTATAATGACACCCATCAATATCTATTTTTTCTTATTTATAGGTTTATGTATTCTTCATTTTCTATCTCTGTTCATTGACAGAAAGCACACCAAAAACAATCTCTCTCTCCCCTTTTTAAAAATTTCTGCCATTAAGCTTTGTATCTAATGTATTTGAAATATTTCTTGACCTTTTCAGTAAATAATAAATAATTCTGGAACAGTAACTAACAATCTAGGGAAATATTTTAAAGTTTGAGATAAATGTCTGAAAGTTTTAAAAAGTAAAATATAGAGAACAGAACATAATGGAAGAAACATATGCCGACAGAATGGTTAAGATATTTTGAAATTATAGTGACTTCTAAACTAGACTTATATTTAAAAATCAACCACTGAAAATGTGTCACAATAACCTGACTTTCTACATATGTATGCATTCAAAAGACATTAGGTCATGTTAAATAATTAATTTATATCTTTCCCATTCATGAATGAAACTTTCAATATATGTGACTGCATGACCTCAAGATAATATAAACATTGAAAAACAGAATCTTTGTTTTTATTCCTTTCTTTATGTCTGTAAGGTTAGAAAAAAGTTACTTGCTTATGTTGGATCATTTTATGTAGAGTAAATGTGAAGTAATTAAAGCTAATAGCAAATAAGAATTGCTAATGTTCTTATTATATTATTAGGAATCTTAAAACTATAAAGACATAGAACTTTGGGTTGTCTATCAGAAAGCAAAACGATTTGTCATTATGCATGACACAGTAATAGTGTGATACAAATACCTAGTGTTTTAGAAAAATTTTCTTAATCAACTTATATACCCCTGGTAGCAAGTTGAGTTTGAAGCTCAGAATTAGACATAACTTATATGAAGACTAGTTGTGTTCATACATTACTTATGAAACCCTTTTACCTTAAAAAAGGATGAATTTTTTTGCAGAAGCATTTAAGATAGTCTATTTTTCAATTAAATAACTGTGTATGTCAATATTATTCTTCTTCGATGTGTAAATTGATTTTTTAAATATTTCTTTGTGCGACAGGCAGTGAAGATAATCAAGCATGACCAATGTCACCTTGGTGGCAGGATTTCTCCTTGTGGGGTTTTCTGATATCCAAGAACTTCAGATATTATATGGAGTACTCTTCCTCGTGATTTACCTGACTATCCTAATGAGTAACTTTCTCATCATTACTCTCACTACCCTAGACCTGCAGCTACAAAACCCATGTACTTTTTCCTGAAGAACTTATCTTTCCTGGATGTCTTCCTTGTATCTGTTACAATCCCCAAATTCATTGTCAACAGCCTATCTTTCAACAGTTCCATTTCCACTTTAGGATGTGCCTTCCAGCTACTTTTAATGACTTCCTTTGCAGCAGGTGAGGTATTAGTCCTCACTGCCATGTCCTATGACCACTATGTAGCTATATGTTGTCCCCTGAACTATGAGGTAACCATGAATGCTGGTTCCTGTGTACTGATGGCAGGTGTTTCTTGGGCCATTGGGGGGCTCTTTGGAGCTCTGTATACTGCTGGCACATTTTTTATGCCATTTTGTGGCTCCAATGTGATCCCACGGTTTTTTTTGTGATGTGTCCTCATTGCTAAGGATTTCTTGTCCTGAAACACTCCTGGTAGTTCACACAAGTATTGGAATAGGTATTTGTTTAGGTATGTCTTGTTTCATCTGTATTGTGATCTCTTATGTTTATATTTTCTCCACTGTGCTAAAGATTCCAACTATAAAAGGCCAATCAAAAGTTTTCTCCACATGCTTTCCCCATATCATTGTCTTTACTCTTTTTATTATAACTGCTTGTTTTGTCTATCTCAAACCATCTCCAAATCCACCCTCAGTTATCGACAGGATGCTTTCTGTGATCTACACTGTGGTACCTCCAATACTTAATCCTGTAATCTATAGCCTGAGGAACAAGGATATGAAACAGGCTCTTATGAGATTGCTGCACAAAACTTGTGGCCATCAGACACACTCTATTTAACACTGTCTGAAGTAGGTGCTCTAGTGCCTTACTGATTACAGTATAATTTCTCATCAAAATTTCTCATTCTTAACTGCAATGGCTTGAGAAAAAGGGTAATGTACTCACATATAGCTAAGGAAATAAATGCTCAAGTGCTGAATTGACTGATTCAAAGGTTGGATAATAACATTATACCCAGCTAACACGTAAGTGTCATGCTTCTCATTCAGTTATCTTCTATGACAAAGAATCTCTCCATTTGTAGTATAACTTTATAAAAATTCCTTCTGTTTTTCACGGTATTTATAATTTTGGTCATTGAATAACTCACTTTATCTATTTTATTCACCGGAAATTTAAAAAAACATGAGACGACTTGAACAGGTACAGTACTATAAAGACCATGTGAGGTGAGATAAAAACTTACACATTACTTTCCCAATGCATCAGACTGTCTAATGTTGAAGCAAAACAGAAACATAAAAATAATGCAGTAGGCTAAGAAGCATTCTAGAGGTGTACTTACATCTGTAAGCAATACTCAGGAGAGACACCTAAAATAAAGACAAAATCCTGGAGGGAGATACATCCCAGCACAATTTCTAAAGATAAGTAGTGGTCAACTGGGTAAATAGTATTTCCAGAGAGACTCTAGACAGAGGTCAGGAACTGTTAGACAAGAATTTATGCATTTCTACTTGTCTATAATTCAGAAAGTTCTTTACCTCTCTTTGTGTCAGGGTGAAAATTTCTAAACTGAATAAAAAGAAGCTATTAAATATAACTGTAGCAGAAGTATCTCAGTTGGGAAAGGACTTTCTTTTCTCTTATTCATGAGGGCCTACAATATATTTTTATTACCTTAAATGTAATCTACACAGAGATTCTGTTTTATGTACTTATTTACTTGAGAGAAAGATCACACAGAGATAGAGTGAGATGGAGAAGCAGACACCCCATTGAACAGAGAGCCAGATGTGAGATCCTGGGATCCCTGAGATCATGAACTTAGCTGAAGGCAGATGCTTAACCAACTGAGCCAGCCAGGTGCCCCTCTACCTAGAGATTCTATGTCTTATGAAGTAACCATCTTAACTTTATATTTGACATTATTCTATTGTTTATTATTTAAGGAAAAAAAAGACAAACGTTTCTTAGATATTTTTAATCATGTTCTCCTCTTTTTTAAAAGTTTTATTTCTTTTCAGAGTTCCAAAATTCATTGTTTATGCACTACACCCAGTGCTCCACACAATATGTGACTCTTTTTAAACCTTAATACTAAAGTTTTATTACCACTTGAATTAAATAGATGGTTGATATTCTTTCTCTGGCACATATGATCTCATTTAATCATGCTCCCAAATATCTTCTGACAAGCTTTGATTGTTACCATGCCAATATTGATTGTAAATGTATACATATGTCTTATCATATGTGATAAAATATAACTCATATCTCTTATAAATTAATTTTCCCATGGGATCCATAGAAAAGTCCTCATTTTTTTGTTCTCTACTTTTAAGGAAAGAGATATGGTAAATGTAATTAGATTTATTTGATGTATGTTGCATCAAATGCCAGAGTTACCTGGGAAAATCTTAAAAAAAAAGATTCTTAGACTGCCCATGGTAAATTTTTATTGGCAAAATGATATTGTCTCTAATATTTAAGAAATTGTATGCTTTATGGAAAATCCCTAAAGTTATTTTAGTTCTCTCACTATCTATAGTGCATCTTTATCAACAGATAAAACACCAACTAAAAAGCGATTTTTTTCTTTAGAAGACTGACAGCTGGTAAAAATAGAGGGAATGATTGCGTCACAGGATATCTAAGCAAAGATTAGTAATGAACAATAAAACCTTCGGGAGAAATGTTGTAAGAAAATACAGTATTCTCATAACGACAGGTGATGACTTTGAATATTTCAAGCTGAAGAAATATGAGAATGATGTGAAGAAAAACTTTCCTATTTTCTTATTAAGCAGACCATAAAACCCTCATATGAGAGATGCCTTCTGTATTCCCAGCAGAAAGGAATATCCGTACCTCCAGAGATGAAGAAATGCATAGAGCAGTCTGAACAAATAGATCTTACTATTTTTCCCATTTGCTGCACTTAGCTCTGACTCTTTCTCCTATTTTCTATTTCCATGACCTTCTTTTCTTTGTCAAATCTAGCGTAAAAACTCTCATTTCCAACCACATCTTTGAGCCTTCATTTCTTTTTGAAGGCTCCCATGTGACATAAAACTTACATTAAATATTTTTAAAAAAAATTTTTTTCTTGTTATATGGGTACCAGGCAAGAACTAAAAGGGTAAGGGTAAAATATATTTATTGATCCCCTAGAGTTCTGACACCTGAAAAAAAGATAACTGTGACACCACAAGAAGTAAAGAAGTTGATGAATTCATAAAACACCTCAACCACAATTATGCAGAACAGAAACTAATTACATTAAAGTAAATGAAGTGGGGAAAGGTGTAAGATAATAGAGTATCAGGACCTAAGCTCATCTCATCCCACATTCACAACCCAGGAAATAACTGGAGAGTGATCTGAAGACTGGCAGAACAATGTCCACAACTAAATGTAGAAACAAAACTGCATTTGATAGGTTAGGAAGGGCATAAACAGTGATCAGGAGCTGCCAACAGGAGAAAGGTAATTATGGTCATGGAGATGACGGTATCAGGAATACCATACGGATTAAATAAATCCCCATAGCATCTGGCCTTTAAAACCATAGGAGCTGAATTCTATGTTTTGGTATAATAAGTGGAACTTAGAGCCTGGGGTTTTAAAAATTACCTGACTCAGCACTGGGTGAGTCAGGAAGCTGACTGATAGCTGGGCCTCCATCTTTCAAAAGGCAACAACCCTAGGAGAGGGAACCTGGAAACAATACTTTGCACAATGTAAAGGAGATCTATTTATACTGAAAATGCCGGGATGCACAGTCATCATGCAAATGGATGTCCAAAAAATGGCAGAGTAACAATACTTATAGAAAATACATATACCTTAAATCAGAGACTATAACAAGACATAAAGAAGGACACTATCATCAACACGGACTGGACTGGAAGAGATTATACTGAGTGAAATAAGTCAAGCAGAGAGAGTCAATTATCATATGTTTTCACTTACTTGTGGAGCATAAGGAATAAAACGGAGGACACTGTGATCTCCATTTAATTTGAATCTCCATCAGGGAGATTCAAATTAAAACAACATTGTGATACCACCTCACACCAGTTAGAATGGTCATAATTAGCAAGACATGAAACAACGTGTGTTGGAGAGGATGTGGAGAGAGGGGAACCCTCTTCCACTGTTGGTGGGAATGCAAGTTGGTGCAGCCACTCTGGAGAACAGTGTGGCAATTCCTCAAGAAGTTAAAAATAGAGCTTCCCTATGACCCTGCAATTGTGCTACTGGGTATTTACCCCAAAGATACAGATGTGGTGAAAAGAAGGGCGATCCGTACCCCAATGTTTATAGCAGCAATGGCCACGGTCGCCAAACTGTCAAAAGAACCAGATGCCCTTCCACGGTCGAATGGATAAGGAAGATGTGGTCCATATACAATATGGAGTATTATGCCTCTATCAGAAACGATGAATACCCAACATTTGTAGCAACATGGACGGGACTGGAAGAGATTATGCTAAGTGAAATAAGTCAAGCAAAGGGAGTCAATTATCATGTGGTTTCACTTATTTGTGTAGCATAACAAATAACACGGAGGACATGGGGAGATGGAGAGGAGAAAGGAGTTGTGGTATATTGGAAAGGGAAGTGAACCATTAGAGACTGTGGACTTTGAAAAACAGCCTGAGGGGTTTTGAAGGGGCAGAGGGTGGGAGGTTGGGGGAGCCAGGTGGTGGGTATTGGGGAGGGCACGTATTGCATGGAGCACTGGGTGTTGTGCAAGAGCAATGAATACTGTTATAAAAAAAGAAATAAAA
>PISX010029866.1:0-19474 GCA_004024625.1 Mellivora capensis | reverse complement strand
GGACGCCTGGGTGGCTCAGTTGGTTGGTCGACTGCCTTCGGCTCAGGTCATGATCCCGGAGACCCGGGATCGAGTCCCGCATCAGGCTCCCAGCTCCACGGGAGTCTGCTTCTCCCTCTGACCTTCTCCTCGCTCATGCTCTCTCACTGCCTCTCTCTCAAATAAATAAATAAAATCTTTAAAAAAAAAAAAAAAAGAATTTGGAATTTAGGTACCATCCTTTTTTTTTTTTTTTTTCTGGATTTTATTTATTTATTTGATAGAGAGGGAGAACACAAACGGGGAGAGGGAGAAGCAGGTCCCCACTGAGCAGGGAGCTGATGTGGGGCTCAATTCCAGGACCCTGGGACCATGACCTGAGCCAGAGGCGGACACTTAACTGACTGAGCTGCCAGCCACCCCTTAGGTGCCATCTTAATAGCGGAAGGGGAGAGAGAGAATGGCACTTACGGTAAAACAAAATGATTTTTAGGAAAAATGGAGCCCTTAATTGAATAGATGGGAGATTTGATAGTTCTGTGGCAATATGTTTAGGTGTGATGTGGAGATTTCTCATTTCAGGCGATAGGAGTCAGTTATCTCTGGTTGTTCCTGGGCTGGAGATTTATTTATTTATTTATTTTTAAATATGCTCTTTTATTTATTTATTTTTAAGATTTTATTTATTTATATGAGAGAGAGGCAGTGAGAGAGAGTATGAGCGAGGAGAAGGTCAGAGGGAGAAGCAGACTCCCTGTGGAGCTGGGAGCCCTATGCGGGACTCGATCCCGAGACTCCGGGATCATGACCTGAGCCGAAGGCAGTCATCCAACCAACTGAGCCACCCAGGCGTCCCTGGGCTGGAGATTTATAATTGAGTTTTTTGGCATTCTTTTGGGAGGCTCTGCTTTTGGTTGGCTAAGAGATTTAAGGAACTTATGCCCTGTGCTCAGAATAACTTGTATATCACAGTGCTGTGTTCTGGACCCATTCATAATCTCTGATCTCTAATTTTGATGGGCTACTTACTTTATTAATGACTTCAGAATAAAAAAACATTAAAATAATTTTAAGTAAGCTCTAAGCCCAGCATGGGACTTGAACTCATGATCCTGAGATCAAGAGTCACATGCTCAGTTGGTTAAGTGTCAGACTTTAGCTCAGGTCATGATCTCAGGGTCCTGGGATTGAGCCCCATGTTGGGCTCCCCACTCATCGGGGAGTCTGCTTGTCCCTCTCCCTCTTCCGCTGCCCCCCCCCCACTCTTGTGCACACACTGGCTCTCTTTCTTTCTCAAATCAATAAATAAAAGTTTTTTTTTCTTAAAGTCATATGCTCTACTGGCAGCCAGCCAGGTGCCGCCTTATTTTGTGCATTTTTAAAAAAAAGATTTTATTTATTTATTTGTCAGAGAGAGAGAGAGAGAGAGAGAGCAAGCACAGACAGACAGAATGGCAGGCAGAGGCAGAGGGAGAAGCAAGTTTCCCACCAAGCAAGGAGCCCGATGTGGGACTCAATCCCAGGATACTGGGATCATGACCCGAACCAAAGGCAACCACTTAACCAACTGAGTCATCCAGGCGTCCCTATTTTGTGCATTTTTAAAAAGGATTTTATTTATTTGACAGAGCGTGTGTTGGAGAGTGGGGGAGAGAGGGAGAGAGAGAATCTTAAGCAGACTTTGTGCTAAGCATGGAGCCCCATGTAGGGCTCAGTCCCAGGACCCTGAGATCATGACCTGAGCAGAAATTGAGAGTTGGACTCTCAACTCTCAACCTACTGCATCACCCATTTGTGCATTTTGCTGATGCTTGGCTTTCACGTGGCTGGACCTGGCCTGAAGGCATTTTTTGCGTTTAGGCTATGATAAAACAGTAAATAAAAATACGAAGTGAACCATGAAATCTTGTGATAAGATTAGGCTGTGAAATATCTGTTTTTACCCATAAGACCCACAATATGCTTATGAATTAACTTTTGACAAATGTTTTTACTTCTTCATTTTTTATCTTCATTATTTATCTTTTAAAGATTTTATTTATTTATTTGACAGAGAGAGATCACAAGTAGGCAGAGAGAGAGTGAGAGAGGGAAGCAGGCTCCCTGCTGAGCAAAGAGCCCGATGTGGGACTTGATCCCAGGACCTTGAGATCATGACCTGAGCGGAAGGCAGCGGCTTAACCCACTGAGCCACCCAGGCACTCATATTTATTTATTTTTGACAAATGTTCTTAATGATTCAAACATCTCTGTATTCCTACTGCTGCTTTTTATTTAGTCAGCGGTTTCTTGTCTGGACTACAGCTGTAGACTCCTTTCAGTCTCTGATCTCTTCTCTAATCCTAAGAGGTTCTCTTACATGCAAATTTAAAATGTTTCACAGGTAGCCTTTCTAAGCCTCCCATTTCTCTTAGGATGAAATCCAGATTTTTTTTTTTAAGATTTTATTTATTTAGGAGAGAGAGAAAGAGTGAGAGCACACAATTGGGGCGGAGCAGAGGTTGAGGAACAAGGAGACTGTGCTGAACGAGTACCTGGACTCAGGGCACCATCGCATGACCTTGAGATCACAACCCAAGCCAGAATCAAGAGTGGGATGCTTAAGTGACTGAGCCACCCAGGCACCCTTGAAATCCAGACTCGTTAAGGGAAAAATTCTGAACTTGTGTTGCACTTCAGAGATTTGCTCAGTCACTTGGCTTTTGTTCTGTTATACTGAACTTTTTTCACAATGCCTTTGTATGACCACAGGCTGTTGTGCATGTTGCTCCCCTTTCTGGAAACAGTCTTGATACTCCTTTTCCTGGAATGAACTCTGATTATCTCTTAAGATCTTAGTTGAAACTTCCCTTTCTCAGGAAACCATCTTTGCTACCTTTCTGCCTTCTCTTTAGACCAAATGTTACTTCCTCAGTGCTCTTATAGTGCCCTGAGTTGTCACTGTCACATCACTCTCTATTGTCCTTGCCTGGTTCTTTGCCTTCCAATCTGGACTGTGAGCTACTTGAGGGCAGTGTTGGAGTGGACTGTGGTTTTTGGAGTGATCTGAGGTTTTTGAGTTCAAACCCTCCCATAGGGCTCCAGAGTTGGCAGGGAGCTCACTTAAAAATAAATCAAATCAAATCAAAGCAGGTGTGATGATGAATATACTGAAAACTACTTACTTGTATACTTTAAATAGATGAATTGTATAGTATGTGAATTATTATATCTTAATAAACCTGTTTTTAAAAGTGGCTTTGAGGCGCCTTACTCACCTTTGTTTACTTCGATGATATTTGGTAAATGTGTGTTTTAAGGAAGGAATGAATAGAATGTTCTTAACCATTTGGAATAAAATGAATAATTAGGTTAAATACAGAATTAGTCTTTAACTAAAAGAAAGACTAGGAAAAAAAGATTAGTTCAGATGAAATTATTTGGTTTACTGATAAACAGTCTTGGGGAGTGCTACATTGTTAAGGGCACAAATACATGTTTCTTAGATGAAAACAGCAAACATTTATTGAGTACTATGAGAAATACCACTGTGAGTGTTTCATAGAAATCTCATTTTTTTTTTTTAAAGATTTTACTTACTTATTTGACAGCAAGAGAGGGAACACAACAGAGGGGGAGTGGGAGAAGGAGAAGCAGGCTTTCTGCTGAGCAGGGAGCCCAATGTGGGGCTCGATCTGAGGACCCTGGGATCATGACCTGAGCCGAAGGCAAATGCTTAATCATCTGAGCCACCCAGGCGCCCCAAAGCCACTTTTAAAAACAGGTTTATTAAGATATAATAATTCACATACTATACAATTCATCTATTTAAAGTATACAAGTAAGTAGTTTTCAGTATATTCATCATCACACCTGCTTTGATTTGATTTGATTTATTTTTAAGTGAGCTCCCTGCCAACTCTGGAGCCCTATGGGAGGGTTTGAACTCAAAACCCTCAGATCAAGACCTGAGCTGAGATCAAGAGTTGGATGCCTGTGGGCACCTGGGTGGTTCAGTGGGTTAAGCTTCTGCCTTTAACTCAGGTCATGATCTCAGGGTCCTGGAATCAAGCCCAGCATCAGGCTCCTTGCTCAGCAGGAGCCTGTTTCTCCCTCTCCCTCTGCTTGTCACTCCCCAGCTTGTTGTCTCTGTGGGTGTCAAATAAATAAATAAAATCTTAAAAAAAAAAAAAGCAGAGGCTTTAACCCACTGAGCCATACAGGCGCCTCATAACAGCTTTAAAATGTACAATTCATTGATATTTAGTGTATTCACAGAGTTTTGCAACCATCACTACTATCAATTTTATAATTTAAGATTTTTTTTAAAATTTATTCATTTGTGAGAGAGAGAGACAGAGGGCACAAGCAGGGGGAGCAGCAGGCTTCCTGCAACCATCACTACTATCAGTTTTATAATATTTTTATAATCCCCAAAAGAAACCCTATTCTTGCTGGCAATTACTCCCCATTCCTTCCTCCTCCCAGCCCCTACAATCTCCCAGCCCCTGCAGTCTGGATTTTGCTGTTCGGCACATTTCATATAAATGAGTCATACAACGTATGCTCTTGATGGCCAGCATCTTTCACTCAGCATAATGTTGTCGAGGTTTATCTGTGTTGTAAAATGTAGTCAATATTGCATTCCTTTTTATGATATCCCATTGTATAGATATACCCTTTGTTTATCTGTTCATCGGTTGATGGACATTTGGGTTGTTTGTACTTTTTTGCAATTATGAATAATGATGTTATGAACATTTGTGCATGAGTTTTTATGCAGGGTAAGAGTGGAATTGCTGGATTATATGGTAACTATGTTTAATGCTTTGAGGAACTGCCAAACTGTTTTCTACTGTAGTTGCACCATTTTACACTTCTGTTATCATTGTGTGAGGGTTCCAGTTTCTCCACATTTTTTTTCTCCACATTTTTTTTAAAGATAGATTTATTTATTTGTTTGTTTATTTATTTATTTATTTGTCAGAGACCAAGAGAAAGAGTCTGCAAGCAGGGGTAATGGCAGGCAGGGGCAGAGGGAGAAGCAGGCTGCCCACTGAGCAAGGAGCCCAATGCAGGACTGGATCCAACAACCCTGGGATCATGACTTGAGCCAAAGGCAGACGCTTAACCAACTAAGCCACCCAGGTGTCCTGTAAAGATTTCATTTATTTATTTGACAGAGAGAGACGCAGCGAGAGAGGGAACATGAGCAAGGGGAGTGAGAGGGAGAAACAGGGGAGCCTGATGCAGGGCTCAGTTGTTTCTCCAGGTTCTTGTTAACACTAAAATGTTTACTGACTTTTTCATTTCAGTCATCCGGATTGGTGTGAGTGCCATCTCACTGTGGTTTTGATTTGTATTTCTCTAATGACTAATAATGTTGAGTGTTTTTGCATGTGCGTATTGACCATTTGCTATCTCTTTGGAAATATATTTGAATGTCTGAATCTTTTGTTCACTTTTAAATTGGGTTGTCTTTTTATTGTTTAATTATAAGAGTACCATATGTTTTACTGTATTTTTTTTAAAAGATTTTATTTATTTGGCAGACAGAGATCACAAGTAGGCAGAGAGGCAGGTGGAGAGAGAGAGGGAAGCAGGCTCCCCGCCGAGCAGAGAGCCCGGTGTGGGGCTCGATCCCAGGACCCCGGGATCATGACCTGAGCCGAAGGTAGCGGCTTAACCCGCTGAGCCACCCAGGCGCCCCTGTTTTACTGTATTTCTTAAAGTATTTTTATTGCTTTGTTTGCAAGACTAATTTTTCCTTCTCTTATTGGAAGGTCCTGTCCAAAATGCACTGATGTCTTCACAAGTGTCAGTGAACCAAGGATATAATTCTCAGCTTCCAGGATCCTATCCTCATCTAATACCAGCAAAGACATTGAATCCAGTCTCTGGACAGTCTAACTATGGTGGTTCTCAGACTGTTTCTCCGTTAAGTAATTATCAGGGACCTGGGCAGACTACTTACAGACCACCTGTGGCTTCTAATCCACCGACACCTTCACTTCACAGTGCTCCTGTTCCCCGAATGCCACTACCTACTTCTCACAACCCAGCTGCTACACCAATGTCTTCTGGTAGCTTTCTTCCTGGAGCCAACGTACATCAACCTTTGAATTGGCAGTATAACTATCCATCCACAGGATCACAGACAAACCATTGTCCTCCTGTATCATCCCAACCAACTATATCTGGGAATACAAATTTGACAAGTCATCAATATGTCTCTTCGGGAGATCCTTCATTTCAAAACAACTTCATAAAATCAGGTAGAGTTCTTATTAGGAGCACTTCCTCTGTAGAAATGAGAAAATATTGCGTGTTGAGATGTTATAATTTATATTTCAAGACTTAAAACCAAATGGAGGACTCTTAGTTTTCTCTCATTGTTAATCTTTAAATAAGTTACTTATCTAACCTTGAGTTAGCTCAAAATCATGGGTTTGCTTCTGACCTTTGAAGGTATCCTCTGTGTTTCTTTGAGTCACCCATGATACTTCAGGGAATCAGGTATGCATGTAGATCCACTTCCTTAGGGACTTGCCATTACTTTTTTTAACTGGGTTCCATATTAAGAAGCTCAGTCTCTTTTTTGTTGTTTTGATCTGGGTTATCTTTTTTGTTATGGCTTAGATAGTTTTGGTCCCCAGAAGGTGTAGGATCCTGACAATAACTTTTGTAGTGAGGAATGTTACCAGAATTGTAGTCAGAAAGCAGTGGGCAGAGATTTATATTTATTTTTTCTTGTAAGAGTTTTATAGTTTTAGCTGTCATATTTCGGTCTTTGATCAATCGGGAGTTAATTTTTGTGAATAGTGTGAGGTAGGGGTTCAGCTTCATTCTTGTGCATGTGAGTATACATTTGTCCCAGGACTATTGGATGGTAAGACTGTTCTTTGTTTCATTGAATGGTGTTGGCACCCTTATTGAAAATCAATTGATCATAAATGTAAGGGACTCTGATCTATAACTATCTTTATACCAGTACCAAACAACTTGATTACTGTAGGTTTGTAGTAAGCCTTGAATTTGGGAAGTATGACTCCTCCAACTTTTTTCTTTTCTCTTTTTTTTTTTTTAGATTTTATTTATTTGAGAGAGAGAGAGCATGAGCAGGGGGAGGGGCAGAGGAAGAGGGAGAAGCAGACTCCCCACTGAGCAGGGAGCCCCACGCAGGGCTCATCCTAGGACCCCAAGATCATGACCTGAGCTGAAGTCTGATGCTTAACAGGCTGAGCCACTCAAGCACCTCTCCAACTTTGTTTTTCTTTTTCAAGTTTGTTGTGGCTATTCTGCATCCCTTGGCATTTTCATAAGAATTTTAGGATTAGCTTGTCAATTTGCAGTTTTGATTGGGATTGTGTGTACATCAGTTTGTATATCAAAATTTGGTTGTATCTGGTTCACAAGTAAGTTCATTTAACCAATTCACTGTTTCTATTTAGCTCTTAAAATTACTGTCTTGTACATTTAACAAAATTAATAGTATTACTTTGAAAAGCATTTAAAATTCTGTATTGAGATCTGCAGGTTGATTCTGTTGAGCCGACATCCTCAAGGAAATGAACTAGTAAAAGCTTCCAAATGAAATATTAATATCAATAGTTACCTAGTGTATGTATTCCTGTATACTACATATATTTGAACTGCTGAAACTATTTTTCTTGGCCTCTGATCAGTCATTGGCTCTGGTGAATACATTTTGCATTTTGGCCTGTAAAGTTTAAAGTTGCTTCTAGAAAATTGGTTTCTTTTTTTTTTTTTTTAATATTTTATTTATTTACTCATCAGAGACAGAGTGAGAGAGTGAGCAAGCACAGGCAGGGGGAGCGGCAGGCAAAGGGAGAGGGAGAAGCAGACTCCCCGCTGAGTAGGGAGCCTGATGAAGGACTTGATCCCAGTACCCTGGGATCATGACCTGCACTGAAGGCAGACACTTAACCGACTGAAACTGAAAATTGGTTTCTGTGTAGAAATCTTCTGATCTGCAGTTGTTTAAACTGAAATCGTCTGGTTACTTTTATTCTTATTCGTTTGGCCATGAGTGAACATCAGTCATTTGAAATTAATGAATTTTTATCTCATTATTGATAATTATAAGTAACATTTATTGAATGTTTTTATTTTCCAGCACTTTGCCAAACTTCTATATGTGGTATCTTAATTTATCTTCATGACAGTGTCTTCTTTTACAGATAAGAAATGAGGTTTGAATACTTTGCCCAAAGCCACAAGAGAATAGTTTGGGAAAAGCTACTATTAAAAAACTATTTAGGGGCGCCTGGGTGGCTCAGTGGGTTAAAGCCTCTGCCTACGGCTCAGGTCATGATCCCGGGGTCCTGGGATCGAGCCCCGAATCAGGCTCTCTGCTCAGCAGGGAGCCTGCTTCCTCCTCTCTCTCTGCCTGCCTCTCTGCCTACTTGTGATCTCTGTCTGTCAAATAAATAAATAAAATATCTAAAAAAATAAAAAATAAAAACTATTTAAGAGTAGGTATAGCTTCTTATTAAAAAGCACATCATTAATAATCTGAAATTTTTTTGGCTATTACAAGCCCTCAGGTAGAGAGCTACACCACAGATACGGTGAAAGACAAAAGTGAATGATAAAACTTAGGAAGTTTCTTATATAAAAGAAGGGGGAAGAAAGATAAATTTACTAAGAAAATGAATCTTAAATAAATATATGATCATCCTTTTTTTTTTTAAGATTTTATTTACTTATTTGACAGACAGATCACAAGTAGGCAGAGAAGCAGGCAGAGAGAGAGGAGGAAGCAGGCTCCCTGCTGAGCAGAGATTCCGATGTGGGGCTCAATCCCAGGACCCTGGGATCATGACCTGAGCCGAAGGCAGAGGCTTTAACCCACTGAGCCACCCAGGAGCCCCTTATTCCTCATTTTTTAATACTTAATTGGTAGTAGGTGCCTGATTATCTGATCTCAAAACTGCATCTACGTTATACTAAGTTTCGAGTCCACATCATTAAATTTCTCTTTTTTTTCCTTTTTTTTTTTTTTAAGATTTTATTTATTTATTTCAGAGAAAGAGCATGGAAGTATGAATAATGGGATAGGGCTCTAAGAGAGAAGGAGACTCTCACTGATCAGAGAGAGCCGGTTGCTGGGGCTCAATCCCAGGATCCTGAGATCAAGACCTGAGCTGAAGGCAGACTCTTTTTTTTTTTTTTAATAAGGATGTCTTTCTTTTAAGATTTCTATTTATTTATTTATTTGTTTGTTTGTCTATTTGTCAGCGGAGAGAGAGAACACAAGCAGCAGGAACAGCAGGCAGGGAGGGAAGTAGGCTCCCTGCTGAGCAAGAAGCCCAAATGTGGGACTCGAACCCAGGACACTGGTATCTTGACCTGAGCTGAAGGCAGACACTTAACCGACTGAGCCACCCAGGCACCCGATCTGACTTTTCTTTTACCTCATAAGCCATCTTTTAACATCCTTACATTAGCTTTAGAGGTCTCAGAGGGCAGGTTCTAAAACTCTAGCTATTAATGTTACATATAAGAATTATTCAACTTGAGGGGCGCCTGGGTGGCTCAGTGGGTTAAAGCCTCTGCCTTCCGCTCAGGTCATGATCCCAGGGTCCTGGGATCGAGTCCCGCATCGGGCTCTCTGCTTAGCAGGGAGCCTGCTTCCTCCTCTCTCTCTGCCTGCCTCTCTGCCTACTTGTGGTCTCTGTCTGTCAAATAAATGAATAAAATCTTAAAAAAAAAAAAAAAGAATTATTCAACTTGAGGGGCACCTGGGTGGCTCAGTTGGTTAAGTGCCTGACTCTTTTGGTCTCAGCTCAGGTCTTGATCTCACAGTCGTGAGTTCAAGCTTTGTTGGACTTCACACTGGGCTTATGACCTACTTAAAAAAGAAAAAATTATTCAGCTTGAAAAAATGTCTACTTTAGGGGCGCCTGGTGGCTCAGTGTAAGCCTCTGCCTTCGACTCAGGTCATGATCTCTGGGTCCTGGGATCAGGCCCTACATCGAGCTCTCTGCTCAGTGGAAGCCTGCTTCCCCTTCTCTCTCTGCCTGCCTCTCTACTTACTTGCAATCTCTCTTTCTCTGTCAAATAAATAAATAAAAATAAAATCTTTTTTAAAAGTCTACTTCATGAAATATAGCATGTTGTGGTTTCAATTTTTTTTTCTTAAACCTGTGAAAAATCTATATAAGCTCGCTTGTATTTTGTTAAACATTAGGTTGTTACACCTTTGTGGCCAGATGTATCATACATTCTTGCTCATGTTGAGTTGGTAGTGTACCTTGTCCTTTTGTTCTTTGGACTTGTCTGTATTGCCATGGATATATGTCAGTGCTTCCTTGATAAGGGAGTTATATGGCAGTAATCTTTGTCTTCAATTATTAACAGGGCACTGATTTGTCTTGTTCGGAGCTATAAGGTTCAGTAATAATGATCATGTTTCATTTTGACCCTGGAGAATTGAACGGTATTGAAGAAACATTGAAAATTTTTGTATTGGGTATCTTTATCCCTTTACTTTAAAAAATCACAAGGTTTTACAAATACATGTAGAATATCAGTAAAATTCATTTATTATCTATTTCACTTAAAAATTCAGAGGATTTAAAATGTTCTGGAATGGGGGCACGTGGGTGGCTCAGTGGGTTAAGCCTCTGCCCTCTGCTTAGGTCATGATCTCGGGGTCCTGGGATCGAGCCCCATATTAGGTTCTGTGCTCAGCGGAGAGTCTGCTTCCACCTCTCTCTGCCTGCCTCTCTGCCTGCTTGTGATTTCTCTCTTTCTGTCAAAAAAATTTTAAAAAAATCTTAAAAAAAAAAGAAAACTCGTGAAATCAAGGCAGCAAGATACTGGTAGATATAAAGACAAATACCATGTCATTCCTAGTTTAGTTTTGTGAGTAGTGTTAAACTTCTCAGATATCAGTGGTTTATAAAGTATATACTTTAACTTTTGTATCATTTCCTGATTTTTTAAGCCTAGGGAGTGTTCCTTTGTTTTCTTCCTTCCTTCTTCTTTTCCTTTCCCCTCCCTCCCTTCCTTCCTGTTTTTTCTTTGAGAGAGAGTACTTGTGAGCAGGGGAGAAGAATAGAGGAAGAGGGAGAAAGAGAACCTTAAGCAGGCTCCAAAGCTCAGCAGATACCCCAACATGGGGCTCAATTCCACAACCCTGAGATTATGACCCAAGCCGAAATCAAGAGTCTGTCCTCAACTGACTAACCACCCAGACACCCCTAGTTTGTAGCTTTAGAAAGCTGTCTACCTAATTAATGTTAATTGAATGGACTACATTAATAGGTCATTAATAATATTTTATTCATGTTAATTTCTATTGGAATATTTGACATGGCCTTGTTGAACCTCTGTGACTAGTTAATTAAAATTAATCAATATGGGGCACCTGGGTGGCTCAGTGGGTTAAAGCCTCTGCCTTAGGCTCAGGTCATGATCCCAGGGTCCTGGGATCGAGCCCTGCATCGGGCTCTCTGCTCGGCAGGGAGCCTGCTTCCCACTCTCTCTCTCTGCCTGCCTCTCTGCCTACTTGTAACCTCTGTCTTTCAAATAAATAAAAAAATAAATAAAATAAAATTAATCAATAAACAGGGCATTGAGGGGCACCTGGATGGTTCAGTGGGTTAAGCCTCTGCCTTCTGCTCAGGTCATGATCCCAGGGACCTGGCATCAAGCCCCACATTGGGCTCTCTGCTTGGCGGGGAGCCTGCTTCCTCCTCTCTCTCTCTCTGCCTGGCTCTTTGCCTACTTGTGATCTCTGTCAAATAAATAAATAAAATCTTAAAAAAAAAAATAGGGCATTGAATCTACACTATAAGTGATTTGATGCTCCTTTAATAATTGACAAATAAGAAGCATGTAAAAGAGACTTGTAAATGTATAAAGCATGCATATAAATTAGGAAGTCATAAACCTGAGCAGGTAACATATTTCTGGTAATTTGTTAGTGATTTTAATTAAAATGTAAATTTGGAAGTTAACACATATTTGGTAAAAGGCTGTTCTTCTTAGTTCTTAAGTGACTTGTAAAAAACTGCTGTTTCTGTAGGTTCTGCACCCCCCTTAGTGAACCCATCTCTGCCTACCACATTCCAACCAGGAGCTCCTCTTAGGCCCCCTCCAACTGGAGGACCACCTCCAGTGAGGGCAGTCACTCCTCAGAAATCATCACATAGAGCTGCGCCCCAGCCCTCATTCAATTCAGCTGTCAACCAAGAAGGTAAGCAAGGCAAAACCAAGTCAAATCCTAATGTTTTGACTGGGGGATGGAAGGATCAATATTATTTGGTAATATTTTTTCCAGAAAATTTAGTTGTTTCAGTTAGGAAGGCCTTCAGGAATTTAGAGTTCAAAAAAGTTCTTTAGTATTCCACTACCCTGTATCGGGCCTAGCATTTAGGAACTATTGTTATCTTTTTTTTGTTGCTGGGCAGATTTTAACAATCATGGCTCTAAAGTTAGACACCTTTTGGCAGAGGAAGGTGAGAATTTCTGTTTTTCTGGGCATGGTGTTAGAACTGTCTTTTTTTTTTTTTTTTTTTTTAAGATTTTATTTATTTATTTGTCAGAGAGAGAGAGAGCGAGCACAGGCAGAGGCAGAGGGAGAAGCAGGCTCCCCGCCGAGCAAGGAGCCCGATGTGGGACTCGATCCCAGGACGCTGGGATCATGACCTGAGCCGAAGGCAGCTGCTTAACCAACTGAGCCACCCAGGCATCCCTAGAACTGTCTTTTTAATACACTGGCTCTTTTCCATGAAAGCAGTGTTGTTGTTTTTTTTTCTGCTATTATTGTAAATGTTAACAAATAATCATCAACCTAAATAAAAAGTAAAATATACAAGCATTTTGAAGTTGTATGTAAACAGTAAAATGTTTTAAAGCATTGTCTTCAGATATAATTTTAAAATACAAGTTTATTAGTTTAAATAGTGTATTTTGTCGAGGAAGAAATTGATTTTAGCAATAACCTAACCAATGCAACAAAATGTGGAAATAGGAAAACAGAGGAGGGAAAAAACTCTGTCCGTGTCCTACTTTTGAATATGATGAATATTATTTTTGTTTTTTCTTCTAGCATTTCCTTTTTTTAGTATTATATAAGTAGGGAAAAGAGCGACCTGTGAATATTTTGAAAAGAATGGTGTTAACAATGAGTACCAAAATGAAAATGTCCCACTGTTTGCCACATTATAATTTTGAAAATCAAGCTACAATAAATATTTGCATTTTTAACCAACTGAAAATATGCCCAATGGTTTCATTTACTTTTACAAACAGTTTTACTAAGGTTTTCATATCAACTCATGGTTAAAGTCATGGTGGTCTTGAGAGCTAGAAAGGAATTAACTGATTTTATCAACTATTAAACTTAACTGTTTGGTGTTAAAATGACTGCTAAAGTTAGCACCTTTGTACTTAGAAGCTAGAGGTTGATTTTGTTTACTGATTTTAGTTTCTTCTATACCTGACTTAGAGCTCATAAATAGTAGAGGTACCTATAAATAGATTTCAGTTCTTCATAAGCAGGTGTTCCTGGCATTTATCTTTAAATCTTTAAATTGGAAGGAAAGGAAGTTAAGATTTTTATTTTATTTTAATAGCTGCTCCCTAGAATAAAGCAATCATTACATTAACTTATATCATCTTCAGATTAATTCTAGATTCCACTCTGTTCCTTAGTTTGGGGAAAAAAAAAAAACACCCAACTGTTTTTTGTTGTTGTTGTTGTTGTTTTTAAGATTTTATTTATTTGACAGAACACAAGTAGGCAGAGAGGCCAGCAGAGGGAGAGGGAGAAGCAGGCTCTCAGCTGAGCAGGGAGCCCAACTCGGGGTCTGGACCCTGGGATCACGACCCGAGCCAAAGGCAGCTGCTCAACCGACTGAGCCACCTAGGTGCCCCCCTCAAAAAAGTATTTTTATCTTCATAATTTATTTTCTCTTTAAATAGTATTGATTTTGGTGACTTTTTTTTCGGTGTGTACTGTTCTTTAGAGGTTTTTAATGCTCTCAACTGCTGAAATCTTTCAGATAATATATAATTTTACAAACTGCACAAAGGACTATAAGCTTTAGAAGTTCATAAAATTATTTAAAACTTTTATATATTTTGGGGGCACCTGGGTGGCTTAGTGGGTTAAAGCCTCTGCCTTCGGCTCAGGTCATGATCCCAGGGTCCTGGAATCCACATTGGGCTCTCTGCTCAGCAGGGAGACTGTCCCCCCTGCCCCCCGTCTCTTCCTGCCTCTCTGCCTACTTGTGATCTCTGTCTGTCAAATAAATAAATAAAATCTTTAAAAAAAAAGAAACCAACTTTTATATATTTTGTATACTTAAACACGTGCATTATTTGAAATTTTTATTTCAAGATTTGACATTTTTCCTGGGTTGTGGGCTAAAGTATTTGGAAAGTTATCTTAAATTTTAGACATTAGCGCTCAAATTTTTCAGAAATTGTAACAATTTTTCTAGTTTAAACGTTGTAATAAACTTCTTTTTTAGGTTTTGCATCAAATACCAATAATGGATCTATGCTGGTTCACAATAGTTATGATGAAATTGAAGGCGGTGGCTTCTTGGGTGAGATGCTATAAAAGATGATTTTTGTTTTTTTGTGTATGTGTGTGTTTGTTTTGTTTTAGTATGTGTTTATTATAGGAAACAGTGAAGAAAATTTCATAATCTTATCACACAGCAATACCTCATGGTAGCATTTTTTATTTCTATACCTTTAGATTTTTTTTTTAATTAGTTTTTTTTTTTCCTTTAAGAATTGGGATCGTGGGCTTTATTATTATGTTCTGGCTATAGAGTATTTTTATGAATTAAATCTATTTCAATATGTTAAACCAGTTGTACATTAATATGCTTTCATTGACGTTTTGAATTAGAATTTTAGTCTAAATATAAAGTTTAGTAAGTGATACAAAAATAAATCAACCATACCAAGCTTATTTTTTTTGTGTAAGCTTATTTTTATGTGTTTTTGGTTATAGTCTACATTAACTAGATTTTGATCATTGCAATTATTTTGTCAGTAGTGTTTATTTGTCTTATATTGCAAATTTGATAAATGAAGGTATTAAATTACCCAAGGGATTTTAGAGTTATAATTCAATGGATGTATGTGTTTATTTAAAGTATTCTAGAGTATAAAATAGAACTTAAAAGTTACCTTGTTTCTAGCAACACCACAGCACACTAACAAGAATCCCACAATGAGCCGAAGTGTTGGGTATTCATATCCCTCCTTACCACCTGGTTATCAGAACACAGCACCACCTAGTACAACTGGAATGCCACCCTCTTCCTTGAATTACTCAAGTGGGCCACAGGGCTTTACTCAGGTAAACTTTTTTTTTCTTTTTTAACCAGCTTTCCATCTTTGATTTAAACTGTGTAGGCATAAAAGTTTTGGAAAGCTGTAATGAATACTTTTAACCAATTAAAATAATGGAATTTCATAAGACTTGTTTTATTACATATCCCCAGAACCAAACAAAATTGACCAGGAAATCTAGATTAGTTTTGTTATTTAGAGCAAAATTAAATAACTAAGTCCTTATATATTTCTGTTTTCAACAGAAAACATTATAAAAGCTACTTACTTTGAAATTATGTATCTTTAGAAATCTAGATTAGTTTTGTTATTTAGAGCAAAATTAAATAAGTCCTTATATATTTCTGTTTTTAACTGAAAACATTATAAAGTCTACTTACTTTGAAATTACGTATCTTTAGACTCCCTTAGGTGCTAATCATTTAACTGCAAGCATGAGTGGATTAAATCTACATCCAGAGGGGCTAAGAGTTATCAATCTTCTTCAAGAAAGAAACATGCTTCCAACAACACCTTTGCGGCCTCCTGTTCCAAATTTACATGAAGATATCCAGAAACTCAATTGTAACCCAGAGTAAGGTTTCAAGTAGTGTTTCTTATTCCACATGACGTTTTATTCTAGAAGTTTTGGATTTTGTTTTTGGCGCTACATGTTTTATGAACAAGCAGTACAGAACATTAATTTATGAAAATAGTTTTGCAGACAGGAAAATAGATCTTTGTTAATTGCTTACTTGATATTTGAAATATTCTTTTTTTTTAAATTTTTTATTTTTTATAAACATATAAAGTATTTTTATCCCCAGGGGTACATGTCTGTGAATCGCCAGGTTTACACACTTCACAGCACTAACCATAGCACATACCCTCCCCAATGTCCATTACCCCACCCGCCATACCCGACCCCCCTCCCCCCAGCAACCCTCAGTTTGTTTTGTGAGATTAAGAGTCACTTATGGTTTGTCTCCCTCCCAATCCCATCTTGTTTCTTTTATTCTTTTCCTACCCCCCCAACCCCCTATGTTGCATCTCCACTTCCTCATATCAGGGAGATCATATGATAGTTGTCTTTCTCTGATTGACTTATTTCACTAAGCATGATACCCTCTAGTTCCATCCACATCGTTTCAAATGGCAAGATTTCATTTCTTTTGATGGCTGCATAGTATTTCATTGTGTATATATACCACATCTTCTTTATCCATTCATCTGTTGATGGACATCTAGGTTCTTTCCATAGTTTGGCTGTTGTAGACATTGCTGCTATAAACATTCGGGTGCACGTGCCCCTTCGGATCACTACGTTTGTATCTTTAGGGTAAATACCCAGTAGTGCAATTGCTGGGTCATAGGGTAGTTCTATTTTCAACATTTTGAGGAACCTCCACGCTGTTTTCCTGAGCGGTTGTACCAGCTTGCATTCCCACCAACAGTGTAGGAGGGTTCCTCTTTCTCCGCATCCTCGCCAGCATCTGTCATTTCCTGACTTGTTAATTTTAGCCATTCTGACTGGTGTGAGGTAATATCTCATTGTGGTTTTGATTTGTATTTCCCTGATGCTGAGTGATGTGGAGCACTTTTTCATGTGTCTGTTGGCCATCTGGATGTCTTCCTTGCAGAAATGTCTGTTCATGTCCTCTGCCCATTTCTTGATTGGATTATTTGTTCTTTGGGTGTTGAGTTTGATAAGTTCTTTATAGATTTGGGACACTAGCCCTTTATCTGATATGTCGTTTGCAAATATCTTCTCCCATTCTGTCAGTTGTCTTTTGGTTTTGTTGACTGTTTCCTTTGCTGTGCAAAAGCTTCTGATCTTGATGAAATCCCAGTAGTTCATTTTTGCCCTTGCTTCCCTTGCCTTTGGCGATGTTCCTAGGAAGACGTTGCTGCGGCTGAGGTCGAAGAGGTTGCTGCCTGTGTTCTCCTCAAGAATTTTGATGGATTCCTTTCTCACATTGAGGTCCTTCATCCATTTTGAGTCTATTTTCGTGTGTGGTGTAAGGAAATGGTCCAATTTCATTTTTCTGCAAGTGGCTGTCCAATTTTCCCAACACCATTTATTGAAGAGGCTGTCTTTTTTCCGTTGGACATTCTTTCCTGCTTTATCGAAGATTAGTTGACCATAGCGTTGAGGGTCTATTTCTGGGCTCTCTATTCTGTTCCATTGATCTATGTGTCTGTTTTTGTGCCAGTACCATACTGCCTTGATGATGACAGCTTTGTAATAGAGCTTGAAGTCCAGAATCGTGATGCCACCAACTTTGGCTTTCTTTTTCAATATTCCTTTGGCTATTCGAGGGCTTTTCTGGTTCCATATGAATTTTAGGATTATTTGTTCCATTTCTTTGAAAAAAAATGGGTGGGATTTTGAAAGGGATTGCATTAAATGTGTAGATTGATTTAGGTAGCATAGACATTTTCACAATATTTGTTCTTCCAATCCAGGAGCATGGAACATTTTTCCATTTCTTTGTGTCTTCCTCCATTTCTTTCATGAGTACTTTATAGTTTTCTGAGTATAGATTTTTAGCCTCTTTGGTTAGGTTTATTCCTAGGTATCTTATAGTTTTGGGTGCAATTGTAAATGGGATTGAGTCCTTAATTTCTCTTTCTTCTGTCTTGTTGGTGGAGAGAAATGCAGAGAGACCTTTCTTGTTTCTTGAGAAAGGCTTGTACCACTATATATTTTCCTCTCAGGACTGCCTTTGCTGTGTCCCACAGATTTTGAACCGTTGTGTTTTCATTATCATTTGTTTCCATGAATTTTTTCAATTCTTCTTTATTTCCTGGTTGACCCATTCATTCTTTAGAAGGATGCTGTTTAGTCTCCATGTATTTGGGTTCTTTCCAAATTTCCTCTTGTGATTGAGTTCTAGCTTCAGAGCATTGTGGTCTGAAAATATGCAGGGAATGATCCCAATCTTTTGATACTGGTCGAGACCTGATTTATGACCCAGGATGTGGTCTATTCTGGAAAATGTTCCATGTGCACTAGAGGAGAATGTGTATTCTGTTGCTTTGGGATGAAATGTTCTGAATATATCTGTGATGTCCATCTGGTCCAGTGTGTCATTTAAGGCCTTTATTTCCTTGTTGATCTTTTGCTTGGATGATCTGTCCATTTCAGTAAGGGGCGTGTTAAAGTCCCCTACTATTGTATTGTTGTTGATGTGTTTCTTTGATTTTGTTATTAATTGGTTTATATAGTTGGCTACTCCCACGTTAGGGGCATAGATATTTAAAATTGTTAGATCTTGTTGGACGGACCCTTTGGGTATGATATAGTGTCCTTCCTCATCTCTTATTATAGTCTTTGGCTTAAAATCTAATTGATCTGATATAAGGATTGCCACCCCAGCTTTCTTCTGATGTCCATTAGCGTGGTAAATTGTTTTCCACCCCCTCGCTTTAAATCTGGAAGTGTCTTCGGGTCTAAAATGAGTTTCTTGTAGGCAACATATTGATGGGTTTTGTTTTTTTTATCCATTTTGATACCCTGTGTCTTTTGATTGGGGCATTTAGCCCATTAACATTCAGGGTAACTATTGAGAGATATGAATTTAGTGCCATTGTATTGCCTGTAAGGTGACTGTTAGTATATATTGTCTCTGTTCCTTTCTGATCTACTATTTTTAGGCTCTCTCTTTGCTTAGAGGACCCCTTTCAATATTTCCTGTAGAGCTGGTTTGGTGTTTGCAAATTCTTTCAGTTTTTGTTTGTCCTGGAAGCTTTTTATCTCTCCTTCTATTTTCAATGATAGCCTAGCTGGATATAGTGTTCTGGGCTGCATGTTTTTCTCGTTCAGTGCTCTGAATATATCATGCCAGTTCTTTCTGGCCTGCCAGTTCTCTGTGGATAAGTCTGCTGCCAATCTAATATTTTTACCATTGTATGTTACAGACTTCTTTTCCCGGGCTGCTTTCAGGATTTTCTCTTTGTCGCTAAGACTTGTAAATTTTACTATTAGGTGAGGAGGTGTGGACCTATTCTTGTTGATTCTGAGGGGGGTTCTCTGCACCTCCTGGATTTTGATGCTTGTTCCCTTTGCCATATTAGGGAAATTCTCTACAATAATTCTCTCCAATATACCTTCTGCTCCCCTCTCTCTTTCTTCTTCTTCTGGAATCCCAATTATTCTAATGTTGTTTCGTCTTATGGTGTCACTTATCTC